>CAXIIO010000255.1:0-103851 GCA_964028335.1 Altica lythri | reverse complement strand
AAAAAGTTATAACCTATGAAAAGATAGGAAATTTTCTCAGCCATACAAATTTCCGATTAGTCTTTTTATATCTTTTATAGTTTTCAATATACGGGGGAAATACAAAATTTTTGTTAAAATTTGTAATTCCCTCGTAACTGTTTTTTTAATTAACGTACAAAAAGTTATAACCTATTAAAAGAAAGGAAATTTGCTCAGCAATCCAAATTTCTAATTAATTTTTTTTTTATCTTTTATAGTTTTCAATATACGGGGGAAATACAAAATTTTTGTTAAAATTTGTAATTCCCTCGTAACTGTTTTTTTAATTAACGTACAAAAAGTTATAACCTATCAAGAGAAAGGAAATTTGCTTAGCAATCCAAATTTCTTAATAATTTTTTTTATCTTTTATAGTTTTCAATATACGGGGGAAATACCAAATTTTTGTTAAAATTTGTAATTCCCTCGTAACTTTTTTATTAATTACCGTACAAAAAGTTATAACCTATCAAAAGATAGGAAATTTTCTCAAGAATCTAAATTTTCAATTAATTTTTTTATGTCTTTTGTAGTTTTCAATATACGGGGGAAATACCAAATTTTTGTTAAAATTTGTAAATCCCTCGTAACTTGTTTATTAATTAACATACAGAAAGTTATAACCTACTAAAAGATAGAAAATTTCCTTAAAAATTCAAAATTCCAAATAGTTTTTTCATATCTTTTATAGTTTTCAATATACGGGGGAAATACAAAATTTTTGTTAAAATCTGTAATTCCCTCGTAACTTTTTTATTAATTCCCGTACAAAAAGTTATAATTAATCAAAAGAAAGGAAATTTTTTTAGAACTCCAAAATTCTAATTATTTTTTTTATATCTTTTATAGTTTTCAATATACGAGGGAAATACCAAATTTTTGTTAAAATTTGTAATTCCCTCGTAAGTTTTTTATTAATTACCGTACAAAAAGTTATAACCTATCAAAAGATAGGAAATTCTCTCAACAATCCAAATATCCAATTAATTTTTTTATATCTTTTGTAGTTTTCAATATACGGTGGAAATACAAAATTTTTGTTAAAATTTGAAATTCCCTCGTAACTTTTTTATTAATTACCGTACAAAAAGTTATAACCTATGAAAAGATAGGAAATTTTCTCAGCCATACAAATTTCCGATTAGTCTTTTTATATCTTTTATAGTTTTCAATATACGGGGGAAATACAAAATTTTTGTTAAAATTTGTAATTCCCTCGTAACTGTTTTTTTAATTAACGTACAAAAAGTTATAACCCATTAAAAGAAAGGAAATTTGCTCAGCAATCCAAATTTCTAATTAATTTTTTTTTTATCTTTTATAGTTTTCAATATACGGGGGAAATACAAAATTTTTGTTAAAATTTGTAATTCCCTCGTAACTGTTTTTTTAATTAACGTACAAAAAGTTATAACCTATCAAGAGAAAGGAAATTTGCTTAGCAATCCAAATTTCTTAATAATTTTTTTTATCTTTTATAGTTTTCAATATACGGGGGAAATACCAAATTTTTGTTAAAATTTGTAATTCCCTCGTAACTTTTTTATTAATTACCGTACAAAAAGTTATAACCTATCAAAAGATAGGAAATTTTCTCAAGAATCTAAATTTTCAATTAATTTTTTTATGTCTTTTGTAGTTTTCAATATACGGGGGAAATACCAAATTTTTGTTAAAATTTGTAAATCCCTCGTAACTTGTTTATTAATTAACATACAGAAAGTTATAACCTACTAAAAGATAGAAAATTTCCTTAAAAATTCAAAATTCCAAATAGTTTTTTCATATCTTTTATAGTTTTCAATATACGGGGGAAATACAAAATTTTTGTTAAAATCTGTAATTCCCTCGTAACTTTTTTATTAATTCCCGTACAAAAAGTTATAATTAATCAAAAGAAAGGAAATTTTTTTAGAACTCCAAAATTCCAATTATTTTTTTTATATCTTTTATAGTTTTCAATATACGAGGGAAATACCAAATTTTTGTTAAAATTTGTAATTCCCTCGTAAGTTTTTTATTAATTACCGTACAAAAAGTTATAACCTATCAAAAGATAGGAAATTCTCTCAACAATCCAAATATCCAATTAATTTTTTTATATCTTTTGTAGTTTTCAATATACGGTGGAAATACAAAATTTTTGTTAAAATTTGAAATTGCCTCGTAACTTTTTTATTAATTACCGTACAAAAAGTTATAACCTATTAAAAGATAGGAAATTTTTTTAGCAATCCAAATTTCCGATTAGTCTTTTTATATCTTTTATAGTTTTCAATATACGGGGGAAATACAAAATTTTTGTTAAAATTTGTAAATCCCTGGTAACTTTTTTATTAATTAACGTACAAAAAGTTATAACCTATCAAAAGAAAGGAAATTTTTTTAAGAATCCAAAATTCCAATTAATTTTTTTATATCTTTTATCGTTTTTAAAAAACGGGGGAAATACCAAATTTTTCTTAAAATTTGAAAATCCCTAGTAACTTTTTTAATAATTAACGTACAGAAAGTTGTAACCTATCAAAAGATAGGAAATTTTCTTAAAAATCCAAAGTTCCAATTAGTTCTTTCATATCTTCTATAGTTTTTAATATACGGGGGAAATACCAAATTTTTGTTAAAATTTGTAATTGCCTCGTAATTTTTTATTAATTACCGTAGACAAAAATATAACCTATCAAACAAAAGGAATTTTTTTTAAAAATCCAAAATTCCAATTATTTTTTTATATCTTTTATAGTTTTCAAAAAACAGGGGAAATACCAAATTTTTGTTAAAATTTGTACATCCCTCGTAACTTTTTTATTAATTAGCGTACAGAAAGTTGTAGCCTATTAAAAGATAGAAAATTTTCTTAAAAATTCAAAATTCCAATTAGTTTTTTCATATCTTTTATAGTTTTCAAAATACAGGGGAAATAAAAAATTTTTGTTAAAATTTGTAATTCCCTCGTAACTGTTTTCTTAATTAACGTACAAAAAGTTGTAACCTATCAAAAGAAAGGAAATTTGCTCAGCAATCCAAATTTCTAATTAATTTTTTTTTATCTTTTATAGTTTTCAATATACGGGGGAAATACAAAATTTTTGTTAAAATTTTTAATTCCCTCGTAAGTTTTTTATTAATTATTGTACAAAAAGTTATAACCTATCAAAAGATAGGAAATTCTCTCAACAATCCAAATATCCAATTAATTTTTTTATATCTTTTGTAGTTTTCAATATACGGTGGAAATACAAAATTTTTGTTAAAATTTGAAATTCCCTCGTAACTTTTTTATTAATTACCGTACAAAAAGTTATAACCTATTAAAAGATAGGAAATTTTTTTAGCAATCCAAATTTCCGATTAGTCTTTTTATATCTTTTATAGTTTTCAATATACGGGGGAAATACAAAATTTTTGTTAAAATTTGTAAATCCCTCGTAACTTTTTTATTAATTAACGTACAAAAAGTTATAACCTATCAAAAGAAAGGAAATTTTTTTAAGAATCCAAAATTCCAATTAATTTTTTTATATCTTTTATCGTTTTTAAAAAACGGGGGAAATACCAAATTTTTCTTAAAATTTGAAAATCCCTAGTAACTTTTTTATTAATTAACGTACAGAAAGTTGTAACCTATCAAAAGATAGGAAATTTTCTTAAAAATCCAAAGTTCCAATTAGTTCTTTCATATCTTCTATAGTTTTTAATATACGGGGGAAATACCAAATTTTTGTTAAAATTTGTAATTGCCTCGTAATTTTTTATTAATTACCGTAGAAAAAAATATAACCTATCAAACAAAAGGAATTTTTTTTAAAAATACAAAATTCCAATTATTTTTTTTATATCTTTTATAGTTTTCAAAAAACAGGGGAAATACCAAATTTTTGTTAAAATTTGTACATCCCTCGTAACTTTTTTATTAATTAGCGTACAGAAAGTTGTAGCCTATTAAAAGATAGAAAATTTTCTTAAAAATTCAAAATTCCAATTAGTTTTTTCATATCTTTTATAGTTTTCAAAATACAGGGGAAATACAAAATTTTTGTTAAAATTTGTAATTCCCTCGTAACTGTTTTCTTAATTAACGTACAAAAAGTTGTAACCTATCAAAAGAAAGGAAATTTGCTCAGCAATCCAAATTTCTAATTAATTTTTTTTTATCTTTTATAGTTTTCAATATACGGGGGAAATACAAAATTTTTGTTAAAATTTTTAATTCCCTCGTAAGTTTTTTATTAATTATTGTACAAAAAGTTATAACCTATCAAAAGATAGGAAATTCTCTCAACAATCCAAATATCCAATTAATTTTTTTATATCTTTTGTAGTTTTCAATATACGGTGGAAATACAAAATTTTTGTTAAAATTTGAAATTCCCTCGTAACTTTTTTATTAATTACCGTACAAAAAGTTATAACCTATTAAAAGATAGGAAATTTTTTTAGCAATCCAAATTTCCGATTAGTCTTTTTATATCTTTTATAGTTTTCAATATACGGGGGAAATACAAAATTTTTGTTAAAATTTGTAAATCCCTCGTAACTTTTTTATTAATTAACGTACAAAAAGTTATAACCTATCAAAAGAAAGGAAATTTTTTTAAGAATCCAAAATTCCAATTAATTTTTTTATATCTTTTATCGTTTTTAAAAAACGGGGGAAATACCAAATTTTTCTTAAAATTTGTAAATCCCTCGTAACTTTTTTATTAATTAACGTACAGAAAGTTGTAACCTATCAAAAGATAGGAAATTTTCTTAAAAATTCAAAGTTCCAATTAGTTCTTTCATATCTTCTATAGTTTCAATAAACGGGGGAAATACCAAATTTTTGTTAAAATTTGTAATTCCCTCGTAACTTTTTTATTAATTACCGTACAGAAAGTTATAACCTATCAAAAGATAGGAAATTTTCTCAAGAATCCAAATTTTTAATTAATTTTTTTATATCTTTTATAGTTTTCAATATACAAGGGAAATACAAAATTTTTGTTAAAATTTGTAATTCCCTCGTAACTTTTTTATTATTTACCGTACAAAAAGTTATAACCTATCAAAAGATAGGAAATTCTCTCAACAATCCAAATATCCAATTAATTTTTTTATATCTTTTATAGTTTTCAATATACAAGGGAAATACAAAATTTTTGTTAAAATTTGAAATTCCCTCGTAACTTTTTTATTAATTACCCTACAAAAAGTTATAACCTATTAAAAGATAGGAAATTTTTTTAGCCAAACAAATTTTCGATTGGTCTTTTTATATCTTTTATAGTTTTCAATATACGGGGGAAATACAAAATTTTTGTTAAAATTTGTAATTCCCTCGTAACTGTTTTTTTAATTAACGTACAAAAAGTTATAACCTATCAAAAGAAACGAAATTCTCTCAACAATCCAAATATCCAATTAATTTTTTTATATCTTTTATAGTTTTCAATATACGGGGGAAATACAAAATTTTTGTTAAAATTTGTAATTCCCTCGTAACTTTTTTATTAATTACCGTACAAAAAGTTATAACTTATCAAAAGAAAGGAAATTTTTTTAGAACTCCAAAATTCCAATTATTTTTTTTATATTTTTTATAGTTTTTAATATACGGGGGAAATACCAAATTTTTGTTAAAATTTGTAATTCCCTCGTAACTTTTTTATTAATTACCGTACAAAAAGTTATAACCTATTAAAAGATAGGAAATTTTTTTGGCAATCCAAATTTCCGATTAGTCTTTTTATATCTTTTATAGTTTTCAATATACGGGGGAAATACAAAATTTTTGTTAAAATTTGTAAATCCCTCGTAACTTTTTTATTAATTAACGTACAAAAAGTTATAAGCTATCGAAAGAAAGGAAATTTTTTTAAGAATCCAAAATTCCAATTAATTTTTTTATATCTTTTATCGTTTTTAAAAAACGGGGAAATACCAAATTTTTCTTAAAATTTGTAAATCCCTCGTAACTTTTTTATTAATTAACGTACAGAAAGTTGTAACCTATCAAAAGATAGGAAATTTTCTTAAAAATTCAAAGTTCCAATTAGTTCTTTCATATCTTCTATAGTTTCAATAAACGGGGGAAATACCAAATTTTTGTTAAAATTTGTAATTCCCTCGTAACTTTTTTATTAATTACCGTACAAAAAGTTATAACCTATCAAAAGATAGGAAATTTTCTCAAGAATCCAAATTTTCAACAAATTTTTTTATATCTTTTATAGTTTTCAATATACAGGGGAAATCCAAAATTTTTGTTAAAATTTGTAATTCCCTCGTAACTTTTTTATTAATTACCGTACAAAAAGTTATGACCTATCAAAAGATAGGAAATTTTCTCAGCAACACAAATTTTCGATTAGTCTTTTTATATCTTTTCTAGTTTTCAATATACGGGGGAAATACAAAATTTTTGTTAAAATTTGTAATTCCCTCGTAACTGTTTTCTTAATTAACGTACAAAAAGTTATAACCTGTCAGAAGAAAGGAAATTTGCTCAGCAATCCAAATTTCTAATTATTTTTTTTATATCTTTTATAGTTTTCAATATACGGGGGAAATACAAAATTTTTGTTAAAATTTGAAATTCCCTCGTAACTTTTTTATTAATTACCGTACAAAAAGTTATGACCTATCAAAAGATAGGAAATTTTCTCAGCAATACAAATTTCTGATTAGTCTTTTTATATCTTTTATAGTTTTCAATATACGGGGGAAATACAAATTTTTTTTTAAAATTTGTAATTCCCTCGTAACTTTTTTATTAATTACCGCACAAAAAGTTATAACCTATCAAAAGATAGGAAATTTTCTTAGCCAAACAAATTTCCGATTAGTCTTTTTATATCTTTTATAGTTTTTAATATACGGGGGAAATACAAAATTTTTGTTAAAATTTGTAATTCCCTCGTAACTGTTTTTTTAATTAACGTACAAAAAGTTATAACCTATCAAAAGAAACGAAATTCTCTCAACAATTCAAATATCCAATTAATTCTTTTATATCTTTTATAGTTTTCAATATACGGGGGAAATACAAAATTTTTGTTAAAATTTGAAATTCCCTCGTAACTTTTTTATTAATTACCGTACAAAAAGTTATAACCTATCAAAAGATAGGAAATTTTCTCAGCAATACAAATTTCCGATTAGTCTTTTTATATCTTTTATAGTTTTCAATATACGGGGGAAATACCAAATTTTTGTTAAAATTTGTTAATCCCTCGTAACTTGTTTATTAATGAACATACAGAAAGTTATAACCTATTAGAAGATAGAAAATTTTTTTAAAAATTCAAAATTCCAACTAGTTTTTTTATATCTTTTATAGTTTTCAATATACGGGGGAAATACCAAATTTTTGTTAAAATTTGTAATTCCCTCGTAACTTTTTTATTAATTACCGTACAAAAAGTTATAACCTATCAAAAGATAGGAAATTTTCTCAGGAATCTAAATTTTTAATTTGTTTTTTTATATCTTTTGTAGTTTTCAATATACGAAGGAAATACAAAATTTTTGTTAAAATTTGAGATTCCCTCGTAACTTTTTTATTAATTACGGTACAAAAAGTTATAACCTATAAGAAGATAGGAAATTTTTTTAGCAAACCAAATTTCCAATTAGTCTTTTTATATCTTTTATAGTTTTCAATATACGGGGGAAATACAAAATTTTTGGTAAAATTTTTAAATCCCTCGTAACTTTTTTATTAATTACCGTACAAAAAGTTATAACTTATCAAAAGAAAGGAAATTTTTTTAGAACTTCAAAATTCCAATTAGTTCTTTCATATCTTCTATAGTTTTCAATATACGGGGGAAATACCAAATTTTTGTTAAAATTTGTAATTCCCTCGTAACTTTTTTATTAATTACCGTACAAAAAGTTATAACCTATCAAAAGATAGGAAATTTTCTCAAGAATCTAAATTTTTAATTAATTTTTTTATATCTTTTGTAGTTTTCAATATACGGGGGAAATACCAAATTTTTGTTATAATTTGTAAATCCCTCGTAACTTGTTTATTAATTAACATACAGAAAGTTATAACGTATTAAAAGATAGAAATTTTTTTTAAAAATTCAAAATTCCAACTAGTTTTTTCATATCTTTTATAGTTTTCAATATACGGGGGAAATACAAAATTTTTGTTAAAATTTGTAATTCCCTCGTAACTTTTTTATTAATTACCGTACAGAAAGTTATAACCTATCAAAAGATAGGAAATTTTCTCAAGAATCCAAATTTTTAATTAATTTTTTTATATCTTTTATAGTTTTCAATATACAAGGGAAATACAAAATTTTTGTTAAAATTTGTAATTCCCTCGTAACTTTTTTATTATTTACCGTACAAAAAGTTATAACCTATCAAAAGATAGGAAATTCTCTCAACAATCCAAATATCCAATTAATTTTTTTATATCTTTTATAGTTTTCAATATACAAGGGAAATACAAAATTTTTGTTAAAATTTGAAATTCCCTCGTAACTTTTTTAATAATTACCGTACAAAAAGTTATAACCTATTAAAAGATAGGAAATTTTTTTAGCCAAACAAATTTTCGATTGGTCTTTTTATATCTTTTATAGTTTTCAATATACGGGGGAAATACAAAATTTTTGTTAAAATTTGTAATTCCCTCGTAACTGTTTTTTTAATTAACGTACAAAAAGTTATAACCTATCAAAAGAAACGAAATTCTCTCAACAATCCAAATATCCAATTAATTTTTTTATATCTTTTATAGTTTTCAATATACGGGGGAAATACAAAATTTTTGTTAAAATTTGTAATTCCCTCGTAACTTTTTTATTAATTACCGTACAAAAAGTTATAACTTATCAAAAGAAAGGAAATTTTTTTAGAACTCCAAAATTCCAATTATTTTTTTTATATTTTTTATAGTTTTTAATATACGGGGGAAATACCAAATTTTTGTTAAAATTTGTAATTCCCTCGTAACTTTTTTATTAATTACCGTACAAAAAGTTATAACCTATTAAAAGATAGGAAATTTTTTTGGCAATCCAAATTTCCGATTAGTCTTTTTATATCTTTTATAGTTTTCAATATACGGGGGAAATACAAAATTTTTGTTAAAATTTGTAAATCCCTCGTAACTTTTTTATTAATTAACGTACAAAAAGTTATAAGCTATCGAAAGAAAGGAAATTTTTTTAAGAATCCAAAATTCCAATTAATTTTTTTATATCTTTTATCGTTTTTAAAAAACGGGGGAAATACCAAATTTTTCTTAAAATTTGTAAATCCCTCGTAACTTTTTTATTAATTAACGTACAGAAAGTTGTAACCTATCAAAAGATAGGAAATTTTCTTAAAAATTCAAAGTTCCAATTAGTTCTTTCATATCTTCTATAGTTTCAATAAACGGGGGAAATACCAAATTTTTGTTAAAATTTGTAATTCCCTCGTAACTTTTTTATTAATTACCGTACAAAAAGTTATAACCTATCAAAAGATAGGAAATTTTCTCAAGAATCCAAATTTTCAACTAATTTTTTTATATCTTTTATAGTTTTCAATATACAGGGGAAATCCAAAATTTTTGTTAAAATTTGTAATTCCCTCGTAACTTTTTTATTAATTACCGTACAAAAAGTTATGACCTATCAAAAGATAGGAAATTTTCTCAGCAACACAAATTTTCGATTAGTCTTTTTATATCTTTTCTAGTTTTCAATATACGGGGGAAATACAAAATTTTTGTTAAAATTTGTAATTCCCTCGTAACTGTTTTCTTAATTAACGTACAAAAAGTTATAACCTGTCAGAAGAAAGGAAATTTGCTCAGCAATCCAAATTTCTAATTATTTTTTTTATATCTTTTATAGTTTTCAATATACGGGGGAAATACAAAATTTTTGTTAAAATTTGAAATTCCCTCGTAACTTTTTTATTAATTACCGTACAAAAAGTTATGACCTATCAAAAGATAGGAAATTTTCTCAGCAATACAAATTTCTGATTAGTCTTTTTATATCTTTTATAGTTTTCAATATACGGGGGAAATACAAATTTTTTTTTAAAATTTGTAATTCCCTCGTAACTTTTTTATTAATTACCGCACAAAAAGTTATAACCTATCAAAAGATAGGAAATTTTCTCAGCCAAACAAATTTCCGATTAGTCTTTTTATATCTTTTATAGTTTTTAATATACGGGGGAAATACAAAATTTTTGTTAAAATTTGTAATTCCCTCGTAACTGTTTTTTTAATTAACGTACAAAAAGTTATAACCTATCAAAAGAAACGAAATTCTCTCAACAATTCAAATATCCAATTAATTCTTTTATATCTTTTATAGTTTTCAATATACGGGGGAAATACAAAATTTTTGTTAAAATTTGAAATTCCCTCGTAACTTTTTTATTAATTACCGTACAAAAAGTTATAACCTATCAAAAGATAGGAAATTTTCTCAGCAATACAAATTTCCGATTAGTCTTTTTATATCTTTTATAGTTTTCAATATACGGGGGAAATACCAAATTTTTGTTAAAATTTGTAAATCCCTCGTAACTTGTTTATTAATGAACATACAGAAAGTTATAACCTATTAGAAGATAGAAAATTTTTTTAAAAATTCAAAATTCCAACTAGTTTTTTTATATCTTTTATAGTTTTCAATATACGGGGGAAATACCAAATTTTTGTTAAAATTTGTAATTCCCTCGTAACTTTTTTATTAATTACCGTACAAAAAGTTATAACCTATCAAAAGATAGGAAATTTTCTCAGGAATCTAAATTTTTAATTTGTTTTTTTATATCTTTTGTAGTTTTCAATATACGAAGGAAATACAAAATTTTTGTTAAAATTTGAGATTCCCTCGTAACTTTTTTATTAATTACGGTACAAAAAGTTATAACCTATAAGAAGATAGGAAATTTTTTTAGCAAACCAAATTTCCAATTAGTCTTTTTATATCTTTTATAGTTTTCAATATACGGGGGAAATACAAAATTTTTGTTAAAATTTTTAAATCCCTCGTAACTTTTTTATTAATTACCGTACAAAAAGTTATAACTTATCAAAAGAAAGGAAATTTTTTTAGAACTTCAAAATTCCAATTAGTTCTTTCATATCTTCTATAGTTTTCAATATACGGGGGAAATACCAAATTTTTGTTAAAATTTGTAATTCCCTCGTAACTTTTTTATTAATTACCGTACAAAAAGTTATAACCTATCAAAAGATAGGAAATTTTCTCAAGAATCCAAATTTTCAATTAATTTTTTTATATCTTTTATAGTTTTCAATATACAGGGGAAATCCAAAAATTTTGTTAAAATTTGTAATTCCCTCGTAACTTTTTTATTAATTACCGTACAAAAAGTTATAACCTATCAAAAGATAGGAAATTTTCTCAGGAATCTAAATTTTTAATTTGTTTTTTTATATCTTTTGTAGTTTTCAATATACGAAGGAAATACAAAATTTTTGTTAAAATTTGAGATTCCCTCGTAACTTTTTTATTAATTACGGTACAAAAAGTTATAACCTATAAGAAGATAGGAAATTTTTTTAGCAAACCAAATTTCCAATTAGTCTTTTTATATCTTTTATAGTTTTCAATATACGGGGGAAATACAAAATTTTTGTTAAAATTTTTAAATCCCTCGTAACTTTTTTATTAATTACCGTACAAAAAGTTATAACTTATCAAAAGAAAGGAAATTTTTTTAGAACTTCAAAATTCCAATTAGTTCTTTCATATCTTCTATAGTTTTCAATATACGGGGGAAATACAAAATTTTTGTTAAAATTTGTAATTCCCTCGTAACTTTTTTATTAATTACCGTACAAAAAGTTATAACCTATTAAAAGATAGGAAATTTTCTTAGCAATCCAAATTTCCGATTTGTCTTTTTATATCTTTTCTAGTTTTCAATATACGGGGGAAATACCAAATTTTTGTTAAAATTTGTAATTCCCTCGTAACTTTTTTATTAATTACCGTACAAAAAGTTATAACCTAAGAAAAGATAGGAAATTTTCTCAGCCATACAAATTTTCGATTAGTCTTTTTATATCTTTTATAGTTTTCAATATATGGGGGAAATACAAAATTTTTGTTAAAATTTGTAATTCCCTCGTAACTGTTTTTTTAATTAACGTACAAAAAGTTATAACCTATCAAAAAAAAGGAAATTTGCTCAGCAATCCAAATTTCTAATTAATTTTTTTTTTGTCTTTTATAGTTTTCAATATACGGGGGAAATACAAAATTTTTGTTAAAATTTGTAATTCCCTTGTAACTGTTTTTTTAATTAACGTACAAAAAGTTATAAATTACCAAAACAAAAGAAAGAAAATTTGCTTAGCAATCCAAATTTTTTAATAATTTTATTTATCTTTTATAGTTTTCAATATACGGGGGAAATACAAAATTTTTGTTAAAATTTGTAATTTCCTCGTAACTTTTTTATTATTTAACGTACAAAAAGTTACAACCTATCAAAAGATATGAAATTCTCTCATCAATCCAAATATTCAATTAATTTTTTTATATCTTTTATAGTTTTCAATATACGGGGGAAATACAAAATTTTTGTTAAAATTTGAAATTCCCTCGTAACTTTTTTATTAATTACTGTACAAAAAGTTATAACCTATTAAAAGATAGGAAATTTTTTTGGCAATCCAAATTTCCGATTAGTCTTTTTATATCTTTTATAGTTTTCAATATACGGGGGAAATACAAAATTTTTGTTAAAATTTGTAAATCCCTCGTAACTTTTTTATTAATTAACGTACAAAAAGTTATAAGCTATCGAAAGAAAGGAAATTTTTTTAAGAATCCAAAATTCCAATTAATTTTTTTATATCTTTTATCGTTTTTAAAAAACGGGGGAAATACCAAATTTTTCTTAAAATTTGTAAATCCCTCGTAACTTTTTTATTAATTAACGTACAGAAAGTTGTAACCCATCAAAAGATAGGAAATTTTCTTAAAAATTCAAAGTTCCAATTAGTTCTTTCATATCTTCTATAGTTTTCAATAAACGGGGGAAATACCAAATTTTTGTTAAAATTTGTAATTCCCTCGTAACTGTTTTTTTAATTAACGTACAAATAGTTATTACCTATCAAAAGAAAAGAAATTTGCTCAGCAATCCAAATTTCTAATTAATTTTTTTATATCTTTTATAGTTTTTAATATACGGGGGAAATACAAAATTTTTGTTAAAATTTGAAATTCCCTCGTAACTTTTTTATTAATAACCGTACAAAAAGTTATAACGAATCAAAAGATAGGAAATTTTCTCAGCAATACAAATTTCCGATTAGTCTTTTTATATCTTTTTTAGTTTTCAATATACGGGGGAAATACCAAATTTTTGTTAAAATTTGTAAATCCCTCGTAACTTGTTTATTAATTAACATACAGAAAGTTATAACCTATTAAAAGATGGGAAATTTTCTCAAGAATCTAAATTTTTAATTAATTTTTTTATATCGTTTGTAGTTTTCAATATACGGGGGAAATACCAAATTTTTGTTATAATTTGTAAATCCCTCGTAACTTGTTTATTAATTAACATACAGAAAGTTATAACGTATTAAAAGATAGAAAATTTTTTTAAAAATTCAAAATTCCAACTAGTTTTTTCATATCTTTTATAGTTTTCAATATACGGGGGAAATACAAAATTTTTGTTAAAATTTGTAATTCCCTCGTAACTTTTTTATTAATTACCGTACAAAAAGTTATAACTTATCAAAAGAAAGGAAATTTTTTAAGAACTTCAAAATTCCAATTATTTTTTTTATATTTTTTATAGTTTTTAATATACGGGGGAAATACCAAATTTTTGTTAAAATTTGTAATTCCCTCGTAACTTTTTTATTAATTACCGTACAAAAAGTTATAACCTATCAAAAGATAGAAAATTTTCTCAAGAATCTAAATATTTAACTAATTTTTTTATATCTTTTGTAGTTTTCAATATACGGGGGAAATACAAAATTTTTGTTAAAATTTGAAATTCCCTCGTAACTTTTTTATTAATTACCGTACAGAAAGTTATAACCTATCAAAAGATAGGAAATTTTCTCAAGAATCCAAATTTTTAATTAATTTTTTTATATCTTTTATAGTTTTCAATATACAAGGGAAATACAAAATTTTTGTTAAAATTTGTAATTCCCTCGTAACTTTTTTATTATTTACTGTACAAAAAGTTATAACCTATCAAAAGATAGGAAATTCTCTCAACAATCCAAATATCCAATTAATTTTTTTATATCTTTTGTAGTTTTCAATATACGGGGGAAATACAAAATTTTTGTTAAAATTTGAAATTCCCTCGTAACTTTTTTATTAATTACCGTACAAAAAGTTGTAACCTATTAGAAGATAGGAAATTTTTTTAGCCAAACAAATTTCCGATTAGTCTTTTTATATCTTTTATAGTTTTCAATATACGGGGGAAATACAAAATTTTTGTTAAAATTTGTAATTCCCTCGTAACTGTTTTTTTAATTAACGTACAAAAAGTTATAACCTATCAAAAGAAACGAAATTCTCTCAACAATCCAAATATCCAATTAATTTTTTTATATCTTTTATAGTTTTCAATATACGGGGGAAATACAAAATTTTTGTTAAAATTTGTAATTCCCTCGTAACTTTTTTATTAATTACCGTACAGAAAGTTATAACCTATCAAAAGATAGGAAATTTTCTCAAGAATCCAAATTTTTAATTAATTTTTTTATATCTTTTATAGTTTTCAATATACAAGGGAAATACAAAATTTTTGTTAAAATTTGTAATTCCCTCGTAACTTTTTTATTATTTACCGTACAAAAAGTTATAACCTATCAAAAGATAGGAAATTCTCTCAACAATCCAAATATCCAATTAATTTTTTTATATCTTTTGTAGTTTTCAATATACGGGGGAAATACAAAATTTTTGTTAAAATTTAAAATTCCCTCGTAACTTTTTTATTAATTACCGTACAAAAAGTTATAACCTATTAAAAGATAGGAAATTTTTTTAGCCAAACAAATTTCCGATTAGTCTTTTTATACCTTGTATAGTTTTCAATATACGGGGGAAATACAAATTTTTTTTTTAAATTTGTAAATCCCTCGTAACTTTTTTATTAATTAACGTACAAAAAGTTATAACCTATCAAAAGATAGAAAATATTCTTAAAAATCCAAAATTCCAATTAGTTCTTTTATATCTTCTATAGTTTTCAATATACGGGGGAAATACCAAATTTTTGTTAAAATTTGTAATTCCCTCGTAACTTTTTTATTAATTACCGTACAAAAAGTTATAGCCTATCAAAAGATAGGAAATTTTCTCAGCCAAACAAATTTCCGATTAGTCTTTTTATATCTTTTATAGTTTTCAATATACGGAGGAAATACCAAATTTTTGTTAAAATTTGTAATTCCCTCGTAACTGTTTTTTTAATTAACGTACAAAAAGTTATAACCTATCAAAAGAAACGAAATTCTCTCAACAATCCAAATATCCAATTAATTTTTTTATATCTTTTATAGTTTTCAATATACGGGGGAAATACAAAATTTTTGTTAAAATTTGAAATTCCCTCGTAACTTTTTTATTAATTACCGTACAAAAAGTTATAACCTATCAAAAGATAGGAAATTTTCTCAGGAATCTAAATTTTTAATTAGTTTTTTTATATCTTTTGTAGTTTTCAATATACGGGGGAAATACAAAATTTTTGTTAAAATTTGAAATTCCCTCGTAACTTTTTTATTAATTACCGTACAAAAAGTTATAACCTATAAGAAGATAGGAAATTTTTTTAGCAAACCAAATTTCCAATTAGTCTTTTTATATCTTTTATAGTTTTCAATATACGGGGGAAATACAAAATTTTTGTTAAAATTTTTAAATCCCTCGTAACTTTTTTATTAATTACCGTACAAAAAGTTATAACTTATCAAAAAAAAGGAAATTTTTTTAGAACTTCAAAATTCCAATTAGTTCTTTCATATCTTTTATAGTTTTCAATATACGGGGGAAATACCAAATTTTTGTTAAAATTTGTAATTCCCTCGTAACTCTTTTATTAATTACCGTACAAAAAGTTATAACCTATCAAAAGATAGGAAATTTTCTCAAGAATCCAAATGTTCAATTAATTTTTTTATATCTTTTCTAGTTTTCAATATACGGGGGAAATACAAAATTTTTGTTAAAATTTGTAATTCCCTCGTAACTTTTTTATTAATTACCGTACAAAAAGTTATAACCTATTAAAAGATAGGAAATTTTCTTAGCAATCCAAATTTCCGATTTGTCTTTTTATATCTTTTCTAGTTTTCAATATACGGGGGAAATACCAAATTTTTGTTAAAATTTGTAATTCCCTCGTAACTTTTTTATTAATTACCGTACAAAAAGTTATAACCTAAGAAAAGATAGGAAATTTTCTCAGCCATACAAATTTTCGATTAGTCTTTTTATATCTTTTATAGTTTTCAATATATGGGGGAAATACAAAATTTTTGTTAAAATTTGTAATTCCCTCGTAACTGTTTTTTTAATTAACGTACAAAAAGTTATAACCTATCGAAAAAAAGGAAATTTGCTCAGCAATCCAAATTTCTAATTAATTTTTTTTTTGTCTTTTATAGTTTTCAATATACGGGGGAAATACAAAATTTTTGTTAAAATTTGTAATTCCCTCGTAACTGTTTTTTTAATTAACGTACAAAAAGTTATAACCTATCAAAAGAAAGAAAATTTGCTTAGCAATCCAAATCTTTTAATAATTTTTTTTATCTTTTATAGTTTTCAATATACGGGGGAAATACAAAATTTTTGTTAAAATTTGAAATTCCCTCGTAACTTTTTTATTAATTACTGTACAAAAAGTTATAACCTATTAAAAGATAGGAAATTTTTTTGGCAATCCAAATTTCCGATTAGTCTTTTTATATCTTTTATAGTTTTCAATATACGGGGGAAATACAAAATTTTTGTTAAAATTTGTAAATCCCTCGTAACTTTTTTATTAGTTAACGTACAAAAAGTTATAAGCTATTGAAAGAAAGGAAATTTTTTTAAGAATCCAAAATTCCAATTAATTTTTTTATATCTTTTATCGTTTTTAAAAAACGGGGGAAATACCAAATTTTTCTTAAAATTTGTAAATCCCTCGTAACTTTTTTATTAATTAACGTACAGAAAGTTGTAACCTATCAAAAGATAGGAAATTTTCTTAAAAATTGAAAGTTCCAATTAGTTCTTTCATATCTTCTATAGTTTTCAATAAACGGGGGAAATACCAAATTTTTGTTAAAATTTGTAATTCCCTCGTAACTTTTTTATTAATTACCGTACAAAAAGTTATAACCTATCAGAAGATAGGAAATTTTCTCAAGAATCCAAATTTTCAACTAATTTTTTTATATCTTTTATAGTTTTCAATATACAGGGGAAATCCAAAATTTTTGTTAAAATTTGTAATTCCCTCGTAACTTTTTTATTAATTACCGTACAAAAAGTTATGACCTATCAAAAGATAGAAAATTTTCTCAGCAACACAAATTTTCGATTAGTCTTTTTATATCTTTTCTAGTTTTCCATATACGGGGGAAATACAAAATTTTTGTTAAAATTTGTAATTCCCTCGTAACTGTTTTCTTAATTAACGTACAAAAAGTTATAACCTGTCAGAAGAAAGGAAATTTGCTCAGCAATCCAAATTTCTAATTATTTTTTTTATATCTTTTATAGTTTTCAATATACGGGGGAAATACAAAATTTTTGTTAAAATTTGAAATTCCCTCGTAACTTTTTTATTAATTACCGTACAAAAAGTTATAACCTATCAAAAGATAGGAAATTTTCTCAGCAATACAAATTTCTAATTAGTCTTTTTATATCTTTTATAGTTTTCAATATACGGGGGAAATACAAATTTTTTTTTTAAATTTGTAATTCCCTCGTAACTTTTTTATTAATTACCGTACAAAAAGTTATAACCTATCAAAAGATAGGAAATTTTCTCAGCCAAACAAATTTTCGATTAGTCTTTTTATATCTTTTATAGTTTTCAATATACGGGGGAAATACAAAATTTTTGTTAAAATTTGTAATTCCCTCGTAACTGTTTTTTTAATTAACGTACAAAAAGTTATAACCTATCAAAAGAAACGAAATTCTCTCAACAATTCAAATATCCAATTAATTTTTTTATATCTTTTATAGTTTTCAATATACGGGGGAAATACAAAATTTTTGTTAAAATTTGAAATTCCCTCGTAACTTTTTTATTAATTACCGTACAAAAAGTTATAACCTATCAAAAGATAGGAAATTTTCTCAGCAATACAAATTTCCGATTAGTCTTTTTATATCTTTTATAGTTTTCAATATACGGGGGAAATACCAAATTTTTGTTAAAATTTGTAAATCCCTCGTAACTTGTTTATTAATGAACATACAGAAAGTTATAACCTATTAGAAGATAGAAAATTTTTTTAAAAATTCAAAATTCCAACTAGTTTTTTTATATCTTTTATAGTTTTCAATATACGGGGGAAATACCAAATTTTTGTTAAAATTTGTAATTCCCTCGTAACTTTTTTATTAATTACCGTACAAAAAGTTATAACCTATCAAAAGATAGGAAATTTTCTCAGGAATCTAAATTTTTAATTAGTTTTTTTATATCTTTTGTAGTTTTCAATATACGGGGGAAATACAAAATTTTTGTTAAAATTTGAGATTCCCTCGTAACTTTTTTATTAATTACCGTACAAAAAGTTATAACCTATAAGAAGATAGGAAATTTTTTTAGCAAACCAAATTTCCAATTAGTCTTTTTATATCTTTTATAGTTTTCAATATACGGGGGAAATACAAAATTTTTGTTAAAATTTTTAAATCCCTCGTAACTTTTTTATTAATTACCGTACAAAAAGTTATAACTTATCAAAAGAAAGGAAATTTTTTTAGAACTTCAAAATTCCAATTAGTTCTTTCATATCTTCTATAGTTTTCAATATACGGGGGAAATACAAAATTTTTGTTAAAATTTGTAATTCCCTCGCAACTTTTTTATTAATTACCGTACAAAAAGTTATAACCTATCAAAAGATAGGAAATTTTCACAGCAACACAAATTTTCGATTAGTCTTTTTATATCTTTTCTAGTTTTCAATATACGGGAGAAATACAAAATTTTTGTTAAAATTTGTAATTCCCTCGTAACTTTTTTATTAATTACCGTACAAAAAGTTATAACCTATTAAAAGATAGGAAATTTTCTTAGCAATCCAAATTTCCGATTTGTCTTTTTATATCTTTTCTAGTTTTCAATATACGGGGGAAATACCAAATTTTTGTTAAAATTTGTAATTCCCTCGTAACTTTTTTATTAATTACCGTACAAAAAGTTATAACCTAAGAAAAGATAGGAAATTTTCTCAGCCATACAAATTTTCGATTAGTCTTTTTATATCTTTTATAGTTTTCAATATATGGGGGAAATACAAAATTTTTGTTAAAATTTGTAATTCCCTCGTAACTGTTTTTTTAATTAACGTACAAAAAGTTATAACCTATCAAAAAAAAGGAAATTTGCTCAGCAATCCAAATTTCTAATTAATTTTTTTTTTGTCTTTTATAGTTTTCAATATACGGGGGAAATACAAAATTTTTGTTAAAATTTGTAATTCCCTCGTAACTGTTTTTTTAATTAACGTACAAAAAGTTATAAATTACCAAAACAAAAGAAAGAAAATTTGCTTAGCAATCCAAATTTTTTAATAATTTTTTTATCTTTTATAGTTTTCAATATACGGGGGAAATACAAAATTTTTGTTAAAATTTGTAATTCCCTCGTAACTTTTTTATTATTTAACGTACAAAAAGTTACAACCTATCAAAAGATAGGAAATTCTCTCATCAATCCAAATATTCAATTAATTTTTTTATATCTTTTATAGTTTTCAATATACGGGGGAAATACAAAATTTTTGTTAAAATTTGAAATTCCCTCGTAACTTTTTTATTAATTACTGTACAAAAAGTTATAACCTATTAAAAGATAGGAAATTTTTTTGGCAATCCAAATTTCCGATTAGTCTTTTTATATCTTTTATAGTTTTCAATATACGGGGGAAATACAAAATTTTTGTTAAAATTTGTAAATCCCTCGTAACTTTTTTATTAATTAACGTACAAAAAGTTATAAGCAATCGAAAGAAAGGAAATTTTTTTAAGAATCCAAAATTCCAATTAATTTTTTTATATCTTTTATCGTTTTTAAAAAACGGGGGAAATACCAAATTTTTCTTAAAATTTGTAAATCCCTCGTAACTTTTTTATTAATTAACGTACAGAAAGTTGTAACCCATCAAAAGATAGGAAATTTTCTTAAAAATTCAAAGTTTTAATTAGTTCTTTCATATCTTCTATAGTTTTCAATAAACGGGGGAAATACCAAATTTTTGTTAAAATTTGTAATTCCCTCGTAACTTTTTTATTAATTACCGTACAAAAAGTTATAACCTATCAAAAGATAGGAAATTTTCTCAAGAATCCAAATTTTCAACTAATTTTTTTATATCTTTTATAGTTTTCAATATACAGGGGAAATCCAAAATTTTTGTTAAAATTTGTAATTCCCTCGTAACTTTTTTATTAATTACCGTACAAAAAGTTATGACCTATCAAAAGATAGGAAATTTTCTCGGCAACACAAATTTTCGATTAGTCTTTTTATATCTTTTCTAGTTTTCAATATACGGGGGAAATACAAAATTTTTGTTAAAATTTGTAATTCCCTCGTAACTGTTTTCTTAATTAACGTACAAAAAGTTATAACCTATCAGAAGAAAGGAAATTTGCTCAGCAATCCAAATTTCTAATTATTTTTTTTTTATCTTTTATAGTTTTCAATATACGGGGGAAATACAAAATTTTTTTTAAAATTTGTAATTCCCTCGTAACTTTTTTATTAATTACCGTACAAAAAGTTATAACCTATCAAAAGATAGGAAATTTTCTTAAAAATTCAAAGTTTTAATTAGTTCTTTCATATCTTCTATAGTTTTCAATAAACGGGGGAAATACCAAATTTTTGTTAAAATTTGTAATTCCCTCGTAACTTTTTTATTAATTACCGTACAAAAAGTTATAACCTATCAAAAGATAGGAAATTTTCTCAAGAATCCAAATTTTCAACTAATTTTTTTATATCTTTTATAGTTTTCAATATACAGGGGAAATCCAAAATTTTTGTTAAAATTTGTAATTCCCTCGTAACTTTTTTATTAATTACCGTACAAAAAGTTATGACCTATCAAAAGATAGGAAATTTTCTCGGCAACACAAATTTTCGATTAGTCTTTTTATATCTTTTCTAGTTTTCAATATACGGGGGAAATACAAAATTTTTGTTAAAATTTGTAATTCCCTCGTAACTGTTTTCTTAATTAACGTACAAAAAGTTATAACCTATCAGAAGAAAGGAAATTTGCTCAGCAATCCAAATTTCTAATTATTTTTTTTTTATCTTTTATAGTTTTCAATATACGGGGGAAATACAAAATTTTTTTTAAAATTTGTAATTCCCTCGTAACTTTTTTATTATTTACCGTACAAAAAGTTATAACCTATCAAAAGATAGGAAATTCTCTCAACAACCCAAATATTCAATTAATTTTTTTATTTCTTTTATAGTTTTCAATATACGGGGGAAATACAAAATTTTTGTTAAAATTTGAAATTCCCTCGTAACTTTTTTATTAATTAGCGTACAGAAAGTTGTAGCCCATCAGAAGATAGAAAATTTTCTTAAAAATTCAAAATTCCAATTAGTTTTTTCATATCTTTTATAGTTTTCAAAATACAGGGGAAATACAAAATTTTTGTTAAAATTTGTAATTCCCTCGTAACTTTTTTATTAATTACCGTACAAAAAGTTATAACCTATCAAAAGAAAGCAAATTTTTTTAGAAATCCAAAATTCCAATTATTTTTTTCATATCTTTTATAGTTTTCAATATACGGGGGAAATACCAAATTTTTCTTAAAATTTGTAATTCCCTCGTAACTTTTTTATAATTTACCGTACAAACAGTTATAACCTATCAAAAGATAGAAAATTCTCTCAAAAATCCAAATATCCAATTAATTTTTTTATATCTTTTATAGTTTTCAATATACGGGGGAAATACAAAATTTTTGTTAAAATTTGAAATTCCCTGGTAACTTTTTTATTAATTACCGTACAAAAAGTTATAACCCATTAAAAGATAGGAAATTTTTTAAGCAATCCAAATTTTCGATTATTTTTTTTATATCTTTTCTAGTTTTCAATATACGGGGGAAATACAAAATTTTTGTTAAAATTTGTAATTCACTCGTAACTGTTTTCTTAATTAACGTACAAAAAGTTATAACCTATCAAAAGAAAGGAATTTGGCTCAGCAATCCAAATTTCTAATTAATTTTTTTTTATCTTTTATAGTTTTCAATATACGGGGGAAATACAAAATTTTTGTTAAAATTTGTAATTCCCTCGTAACTTTTTTATTATTTACCGTACAAAAAGTTATAACCTATCAAAAGATAGGAAATTCTCTCAACAACCCAAATATCCAATTAATTTTTTTACATCTTTTATAGTTTTCAATATACGGGGGAAATACATAATTTTTTTTTAAATTTGAAATTCCCTTGTAACTTTTTTATTAATTACGGTACAAAAAGTTATAACCTATCAAAAGATAGGAAATTTTTTCAGCAATACAAATTTCCGATTAGTCTTTTTATATCTTTTATAGTTTTCAATATACGGGGGAAATACAAAATTTTTATTAAAATTTGTAATTCCCTTGTAACTTTTTTATTATTTACCGTACAAAAAACTTTAACCTATCAAAAGATAGGAAATTCTCTCAACAATCCAAATATCCAATTAATTTTTTTATATCTTTTGTAGTTTTCAATATACGGGGGAAATACAAAATTTTTGTTAAAATTTGAAATTCCCTCGTAACTTTTTTATTAATTACCGTACGAAAAGTTATAACCTATTAAAAGATAGGAAATTTTTTTAGAAATCCAAATTTCCGATTAGTCTTTTTACATCTTTTATAGTTTTCAATATACGGGGGAAATACAAAATTTTTGTTAAAATTGGTAAATCCTTCGTAACTTTTTTAATAATTAACGTACAAAAAGGTGTAACCTATCAAAAGATAGGAAATATTTTTAAAAATCAAAAGTTCCAATTCGTTCTTTCATATCTTCTATAGTTTTCAATATACGGGGGCAATACCAAATTTTTGTTAAAATTTGTAATTCCCTCGTAACTTTTTTATTAATAACCGTACAAAAAGTTATAACCTACGAAAGGATAGGAAATTTTCTCAGCCATACAAATTTCCGATTAGTCTTTTTATATCTTTTATAGTTTTCAATATATGGGGGAAATACAAAATTTTTGTTAAAATTTGTAATTCCCTCGTAACTGTTTTTTTAATTAACGTACAAAAAATTATAACCTATCAAAAGAAAGAAAATTTGCTTAGCAATCCAAATTTCTTAATAATTTTTTTTATCTTTTATAGTTTTCAATATACGGGGGAAATACAAAATTTTTGTTAAAATTTGTAATTCCCTCGTAACTTTTTTATTATTTACCGTACAAACAGTTATAACCTATCAAAAGATAGGAAATTCTCTCAACAATCGAAATATTCAATTAATTTTTTTATATCTTTTATAGTTTTCAATATACGGGGGAAATACAAAATTTTTGTTAAAATTTGAAATTCCCTGGTAACTTTTTTATTAATTACCGTACAAAAAGTTATAACCCATTAAAAGATAGGAAATTTTTTAAGCAATCCAAATTTTCGATTATTTTTTTTATATCTTTTCTAGTTTTCAATATACGGGGGAAATACAAAATTTTTGTTAAAATTTGTAATTCCCTCGTAACTGTTTTCTTAATTAACGTACAAAAACTTATAACCTATCAAAAGAAAGGAAATTTGCTCAGCAATTCAAATTTCTAATTAATTTTTTTTATCCTTTATAGTTTTCAATATACGGGGGAAATACAAAATTTTTGTTAAAATTTGTAATTCCCTCTTAACTTTTTTATTATTTACCGTACAAAAAGTTGTAACCTATCAAAAGATAGGAAATTCTCTTAACAACGCAAATATCCAATTAGTTTTTTTATATCTTTTGTAGTTTTCAATATACGGGGGAAATACAAAATTTTTGTTAAAATTTGAGATTCCCTCGTAACTTTTTTATTAATTACCGTACAAAAAGTTATAACCTATAAGAAGATAGGAAATTTTTTTAGCAAACCAAATTTCCAATTAGTCTTTTTATATCTTTTATAGTTTTCAATATACGGGGGAAATACAAAATTTTTGTTAAAATTTTTAAATCCCTCGTAACTTTTTTATTAATTACCGTACAAAAAGTTATAACTTATCAAAAGAAAGGAAATTTTTTTAGAACTTCAAAATTCCAATTAGTTCTTTCATATCTTCTATAGTTTTCAATATACGGGGGAAATACAAAATTTTTGTTAAAATTTGTAATTCCCTCGCAACTTTTTTATTAATTACCGTACAAAAAGTTATAACCTATCAAAAGATAGGAAATTTTCACAGCAACACAAATTTTCGATTAGTCTTTTTATATCTTTTCTAGTTTTCAATATACGGGAGAAATACAAAATTTTTGTTAAAATTTGTAATTCCCTCGTAACTTTTTTATTAATTACCGTACAAAAAGTTATAACCTATTAAAAGATAGGAAATTTTCTTAGCAATCCAAATTTCCGATTTGTCTTTTTATATCTTTTCTAGTTTTCAATATACGGGGGAAATACCAAATTTTTGTTAAAATTTGTAATTCCCTCGTAACTTTTTTATTAATTACCGTACAAAAAGTTATAACCTAAGAAAAGATAGGAAATTTTCTCAGCCATACAAATTTTCGATTAGTCTTTTTATATCTTTTATAGTTTTCAATATATGGGGGAAATACAAAATTTTTGTTAAAATTTGTAATTCCCTCGTAACTGTTTTTTTAATTAACGTACAAAAAGTTATAACCTATCAAAAAAAAGGAAATTTGCTCAGCAATCCAAATTTCTAATTAATTTTTTTTTTGTCTTTTATAGTTTTCAATATACGGGGGAAATACAAAATTTTTGTTAAAATTTGTAATTCCCTCGTAACTGTTTTTTTAATTAACGTACAAAAAGTTATAAATTACCAAAACAAAAGAAAGAAAATTTGCTTAGCAATCCAAATTTTTTAATAATTTTTTTATCTTTTATAGTTTTCAATATACGGGGGAAATACAAAATTTTTGTTAAAATTTGTAATTCCCTCGTAACTTTTTTATTATTTAACGTACAAAAAGTTACAACCTATCAAAAGATAGGAAATTCTCTCATCAATCCAAATATTCAATTAATTTTTTTATATCTTTTATAGTTTTCAATATACGGGGGAAATACAAAATTTTTGTTAAAATTTGAAATTCCCTCGTAACTTTTTTATTAATTACTGTACAAAAAGTTATAACCTATTAAAAGATAGGAAATTTTTTTGGCAATCCAAATTTCCGATTAGTCTTTTTATATCTTTTATAGTTTTCAATATACGGGGGAAATACAAAATTTTTGTTAAAATTTGTAAATCCCTCGTAACTTTTTTATTAATTAACGTACAAAAAGTTATAAGCAATCGAAAGAAAGGAAATTTTTTTAAGAATCCAAAATTCCAATTAATTTTTTTATATCTTTTATCGTTTTTAAAAAACGGGGGAAATACCAAATTTTTCTTAAAATTTGTAAATCCCTCGTAACTTTTTTATTAATTAACGTACAGAAAGTTGTAACCCATCAAAAGATAGGAAATTTTCTTAAAAATTCAAAGTTTTAATTAGTTCTTTCATATCTTCTATAGTTTTCAATAAACGGGGGAAATACCAAATTTTTGTTAAAATTTGTAATTCCCTCGTAACTTTTTTATTAATTACCGTACAAAAAGTTATAACCTATCAAAAGATAGGAAATTTTCTCAAGAATCCAAATTTTCAACTAATTTTTTTATATCTTTTATAGTTTTCAATATACAGGGGAAATCCAAAATTTTTGTTAAAATTTGTAATTCCCTCGTAACTTTTTTATTAATTACCGTACAAAAAGTTATGACCTATCAAAAGATAGGAAATTTTCTCGGCAACACAAATTTTCGATTAGTCTTTTTATATCTTTTCTAGTTTTCAATATACGGGGGAAATACAAAATTTTTGTTAAAATTTGTAATTCCCTCGTAACTGTTTTCTTAATTAACGTACAAAAAGTTATAACCTATCAGAAGAAAGGAAATTTGCTCAGCAATCCAAATTTCTAATTATTTTTTTTTTATCTTTTATAGTTTTCAATATACGGGGGAAATACAAAATTTTTTTTAAAATTTGTAATTCCCTCGTAACTTTTTTATTAATTACCGTACAAAAAGTTATAACCTATCAAAAGATAGGAAATTTTCTTAAAAATTCAAAGTTTTAATTAGTTCTTTCATATCTTCTATAGTTTTCAATAAACGGGGGAAATACCAAATTTTTGTTAAAATTTGTAATTCCCTCGTAACTTTTTTATTAATTACCGTACAAAAAGTTATAACCTATCAAAAGATAGGAAATTTTCTCAAGAATCCAAATTTTCAACTAATTTTTTTATATCTTTTATAGTTTTCAATATACAGGGGAAATCCAAAATTTTTGTTAAAATTTGTAATTCCCTCGTAACTTTTTTATTAATTACCGTACAAAAAGTTATGACCTATCAAAAGATAGGAAATTTTCTCGGCAACACAAATTTTCGATTAGTCTTTTTATATCTTTTCTAGTTTTCAATATACGGGGGAAATACAAAATTTTTGTTAAAATTTGTAATTCCCTCGTAACTGTTTTCTTAATTAACGTACAAAAAGTTATAACCTATCAGAAGAAAGGAAATTTGCTCAGCAATCCAAATTTCTAATTATTTTTTTTTTATCTTTTATAGTTTTCAATATACGGGGGAAATACAAAATTTTTTTTAAAATTTGTAATTCCCTCGTAACTTTTTTATTATTTACCGTACAAAAAGTTATAACCTATCAAAAGATAGGAAATTCTCTCAACAACCCAAATATTCAATTAATTTTTTTATTTCTTTTATAGTTTTCAATATACGGGGGAAATACAAAATTTTTGTTAAAATTTGAAATTCCCTCGTAACTTTTTTATTAATTAGCGTACAGAAAGTTGTAGCCCATCAGAAGATAGAAAATTTTCTTAAAAATTCAAAATTCCAATTAGTTTTTTCATATCTTTTATAGTTTTCAAAATACAGGGGAAATACAAAATTTTTGTTAAAATTTGTAATTCCCTCGTAACTTTTTTATTAATTACCGTACAAAAAGTTATAACCTATCAAAAGAAAGCAAATTTTTTTAGAAATCCAAAATTCCAATTATTTTTTTCATATCTTTTATAGTTTTCAATATACGGGGGAAATACCAAATTTTTCTTAAAATTTGTAATTCCCTCGTAACTTTTTTATAATTTACCGTACAAACAGTTATAACCTATCAAAAGATAGAAAATTCTCTCAAAAATCCAAATATCCAATTAATTTTTTTATATCTTTTATAGTTTTCAATATACGGGGGAAATACAAAATTTTTGTTAAAATTTGAAATTCCCTGGTAACTTTTTTATTAATTACCGTACAAAAAGTTATAACCCATTAAAAGATAGGAAATTTTTTAAGCAATCCAAATTTTCGATTATTTTTTTTATATCTTTTCTAGTTTTCAATATACGGGGGAAATACAAAATTTTTGTTAAAATTTGTAATTCACTCGTAACTGTTTTCTTAATTAACGTACAAAAAGTTATAACCTATCAAAAGAAAGGAATTTGGCTCAGCAATCCAAATTTCTAATTAATTTTTTTTTATCTTTTATAGTTTTCAATATACGGGGGAAATACAAAATTTTTGTTAAAATTTGTAATTCCCTCGTAACTTTTTTATTATTTACCGTACAAAAAGTTATAACCTATCAAAAGATAGGAAATTCTCTCAACAACCCAAATATCCAATTAATTTTTTTACATCTTTTATAGTTTTCAATATACGGGGGAAATACATAATTTTTTTTTAAATTTGAAATTCCCTTGTAACTTTTTTATTAATTACGGTACAAAAAGTTATAACCTATCAAAAGATAGGAAATTTTTTCAGCAATACAAATTTCCGATTAGTCTTTTTATATCTTTTATAGTTTTCAATATACGGGGGAAATACAAAATTTTTATTAAAATTTGTAATTCCCTTGTAACTTTTTTATTATTTACCGTACAAAAAACTTTAACCTATCAAAAGATAGGAAATTCTCTCAACAATCCAAATATCCAATTAATTTTTTTATATCTTTTGTAGTTTTCAATATACGGGGGAAATACAAAATTTTTGTTAAAATTTGAAATTCCCTCGTAACTTTTTTATTAATTACCGTACGAAAAGTTATAACCTATTAAAAGATAGGAAATTTTTTTAGAAATCCAAATTTCCGATTAGTCTTTTTACATCTTTTATAGTTTTCAATATACGGGGGAAATACAAAATTTTTGTTAAAATTGGTAAATCCTTCGTAACTTTTTTAATAATTAACGTACAAAAAGGTGTAACCTATCAAAAGATAGGAAATATTTTTAAAAATCAAAAGTTCCAATTCGTTCTTTCATATCTTCTATAGTTTTCAATATACGGGGGCAATACCAAATTTTTGTTAAAATTTGTAATTCCCTCGTAACTTTTTTATTAATAACCGTACAAAAAGTTATAACCTACGAAAGGATAGGAAATTTTCTCAGCCATACAAATTTCCGATTAGTCTTTTTATATCTTTTATAGTTTTCAATATATGGGGGAAATACAAAATTTTTGTTAAAATTTGTAATTCCCTCGTAACTGTTTTTTTAATTAACGTACAAAAAATTATAACCTATCAAAAGAAAGAAAATTTGCTTAGCAATCCAAATTTCTTAATAATTTTTTTTATCTTTTATAGTTTTCAATATACGGGGGAAATACAAAATTTTTGTTAAAATTTGTAATTCCCTCGTAACTTTTTTATTATTTACCGTACAAACAGTTATAACCTATCAAAAGATAGGAAATTCTCTCAACAATCGAAATATTCAATTAATTTTTTTATATCTTTTATAGTTTTCAATATACGGGGGAAATACAAAATTTTTGTTAAAATTTGAAATTCCCTGGTAACTTTTTTATTAATTACCGTACAAAAAGTTATAACCCATTAAAAGATAGGAAATTTTTTAAGCAATCCAAATTTTCGATTATTTTTTTTATATCTTTTCTAGTTTTCAATATACGGGGGAAATACAAAATTTTTGTTAAAATTTGTAATTCCCTCGTAACTGTTTTCTTAATTAACGTACAAAAACTTATAACCTATCAAAAGAAAGGAAATTTGCTCAGCAATTCAAATTTCTAATTAATTTTTTTTATCCTTTATAGTTTTCAATATACGGGGGAAATACAAAATTTTTGTTAAAATTTGTAATTCCCTCTTAACTTTTTTATTATTTACCGTACAAAAAGTTGTAACCTATCAAAAGATAGGAAATTCTCTTAACAACGCAAATATCCAATTAATTTTTTTATATCTTTTATAGTTTTCAATATACGGGGGAAATACAAAATTTTTGTTAAAATTTGAAATTCCCTCGTAACTTTTTTATTAATTACCGTACAAAAAGTTATAACCTATCAAAAGATAGGAAATTTTCTCAGCAATACAAATTTCCGATTAGTCTTTTTATATCTTTTATAGTTTTCAATATACGGGGGAAATACAAAATTTTTGTTAAAATTTGTAATTCCCTTGTAACTTTTTTATTATTTACCGTACAAAAAACTATAACCTATCAAAAGATAGGAAATTCTCTCAACAATCCAAATATCCAATTAATTTTTTTATATCTTTTGTAGTTTTCCATATACGGGGGAAATACAAAATTTTTGTTAAAATTTGAAATTCCCTTGTAACTTTTTTATTAATTACCGTACGAAAAGTTATAACCTATTAAAAGATAGGAAATTTTTTTAGAAATCCAAATTTCCGATTAGTCTTTTTATATCTTTTATAGTTTTCAATATACGGGGGAAATACAAAATTTTTGTTAAAATTGGTAAATCCTTCGTAACTTTTTTAATAATTAACGTACAAAAAGGTGTAACCTATCAAAAGATAGAAAATATTTTTAAAAATCAAAAGTTCCAATTCGTTCTTTCATATCTTCTATAGTTTTCAATATACGGGGGCAATACCAAATTTTTGTTAAAATTTGTAATTCCCTCGTAACTTTTTTATTAATAACCGTACAAAAAGTTATAACCTACGAAAAGATAGGAAATTTTCTCAGCCATACAAATTTCCAAATAGTCTTTTTATATCTTTTATAGTTTTCAATATATGGGGGAAATACAAAATTTTTGTTAAAATTTGTAATTCCCTCGTAACTGTTTTTTTAATTAACGTACAAAAAATTATAACCTATCAAAAGAAAGAAAATTTGCTTAGCAATCCAAATTTCTTAATAATTTTTTTTATCTTTTATAGTTTTCAATATACGGGGGAAATACAAAATTTTTGTTAAAATTTGTAATTCCCTCGTAACTTTTTTATTATTTACCGTACAAACAGTTATAACCTATCAAAAGATAGGAAATTCTCTCAACAATCGAAATATTAAAATTAATTTTTTTATATCTTTTATAGTTTTCAATATACGGGGGAAATACAAAATTTTTGTTAAAATTTGAAATTCCCTGGTAACTTTTTTATTAATTACCGTACAAAAAGTTATAACCCATTAAAAGATAGGAAATTTTTTAAGCAATCCAAATTTTCGATTATTTTTTTTATATCTTTTCTAGTTTTCAATATACGGGGGAAATACAAAATTTTTGTTAAAATTTGTAATTCCCTCGTAACTGTTTTCTTAATTAACGTACAAAAACTTATAACCTATCAAAAGAAAGGAAATTTGCTCAGCAATTCAAATTTCTAATTAATTTTTTTTATCCTTTATAGTTTTCAATATACGGGGGAAATACAAAATTTTTGTTAAAATTTGTAATTCCCTCTTAACTTTTTTATTATTTACCGTACAAAAAGTTGTAACCTATCAAAAGATAGGAAATTCTCTTAACAACGCAAATATCCAATTAATTTTTTTATATCTTTTATAGTTTTCAATATACGGGGGAAATACAAAATTTTTGTTAAAATTTGAAATTCCCTCGTAACTTTTTTATTAATTACCGTACAAAAAGTTATAACCTTTCAAAAGATAGGAAATTTTCTCAGCAATACAAATTTCCGATTAGTCTTTTTATATCTTTTATAGTTTTCAATATACGGGGGAAATACCAAATTTTTGTTAAAATTTGTAAATCCCTCGTAACTTGTTTATTAATTAACATACAGAAAGTTAGAACCTATTAAAAGATAGAAAATTTTCTTAAAAATTCAAAATTCCAATTATTTTTTTTATCTCTTTTATAGTTTTCAATATACGGGGGAAATACCAAATTTTTGTTAAAATTTGTAATTCCCTCGTAACTTTTTTATTAATTACCGTACAAAAAGTTGTAACCTATCAAAAGATAGGAAATTTTCTCAAGAATCCAAATTTTTAATTAATTTTTTTATATCCTTTATAGTTTTCAATATACGGGGGAAATACAAAATTTTTGTTAAAATTTGTAATTCCCTTGTAACTTTTTTATTATTTACCGTACAAAAAGTTATAACCTATCAAAAGATAGGAAATATTTTTAAAAATCAAAAGTTCCAATTAGTTCTTTCATATCTTCTATAGTTTTCAATATACGGGGGAAATACCAAATTTTTGTTAAAATTTGTAATTCCCTCGTAACTTTTTTATTAATTACCGTACAAAAAGTTATAACCTATGAAAAGATAGGAAATTTGCTCAGCCATACAAATTTCCGATTAGTCTTTTTATATCTTTTATAGTTTTCAATATATGGGGGAAATACAAAATTTTTGTTAAAATTTGTAATTCCCTCGTAACTGTTTTTTTAATTAACGTACAAAAAGTTGTAACCTATCAAAAGAAAGGAAATTTGCTCAGCAATCCAAATTTCTAATTAATTTTTTAAATCTTTTATAGTTTTCAATATACGGTGGAAATAGAAAATTTTTGTTAAAATTTGAAATATCCTCGTAACTTTTTTATTAATTACCGTACAAAAAGTTATGACCTATTAGAAGATAGAAAATTTTTTTAGCAATCCAAATTTCCGATTAGTCTTTTTATATCTTTTATAGTTTTCAATATACGGGGAAAATACTAAATTTTTGTTAAAATTTGTAAATCCCTCGTAACTTTTTTATTAATTAACGTACAAAAAGTTATAACCTATCAAAAGATAGGAAATATTCTTAAAAATCCAAAGTTCCAAATAGTTCTTTCATATCTTCTATAGTTTTCAATATACGGGGGAAATACCAAATTTTTGTTAAAATTTGTAATTCCCTCGTAACTTTTTTATTAATTACCGTACAAAAAGTTATAACCTATTAAAAGATAGGAAATTTTCTCAAAAATCCAAATTTTCAATTAATTTTTTTATATCTTTTATAGTTTTCAATATACAGGGGAAATCCAAAATTTTTGTTAAAATTTGTAATTCCCTTGTAACTTTTTTATTAATTACCGTACAAAAAGTTATAACCTATCAAAAGATAGGAAATTTTCTCAGCAACACAAATTTTCGATTCGTCTTTTTATATCTTTTCTAGTTATACGGGGGAAATACAAAATTTTTGTTAAAATTTGTAATTCCCTCGTAACTGTTTTCTTAATTAACGTACAAAAAGTTATAACCCATCAAAAGAAAGGAAATTTGCTCAGCAATCCAAATTTCTAATTAATTTTTTTTTATCTCTTATAGTTTTCAATATACGGGGGAAATACAAAATTTTTGTTAAAATTTGTAAATCCCTCGTAACTTTTTTATTAATTACCGTACAGAAAGTTATAACATATTAAAAAATAGAAAATTTTCTTAAAAATTCAAAATTCCAACTAGTTTTTTCATATCTTTTATAGTTTTCAATATACATGAGAAATACCAAATTTTTGTTAAAATTTGTAATTCCCTCGTAACTTTTTTATTAATTACCGTACAAAAAGTTATAACCTATCAAAAGATAGGAAATTCTCTCAACAATCCAAATTTTCAATTAATTTTTTTATATCTTTTGTAGTTTTCAATATACGGGGGAAATACAAAATTTTTGTTAAAATTTGTAATTCCCTCGTAACTTTTTTATTAATTACCGTACAAAAAGTTATAACCTATTAAAAGATAGGAAATTCTCTCAACAATCCAAATTTTCAATTAATTTTTTTATATCTTTTGTAGTTTTCAATATACGGGGGAAATACAAAATTTTTGTTAAAATTTGAAATTCCCTCGTAACTTTTTTATTAATTACCGTACAAAAAGTTAAAACCTATTAAAAGATGGGAAATTTTTTTAGCAATCCAAATTTCCGATTAGTCTTTTTATATCTTTTATAGTTTTCAATATACGGGGGAAATACAAAATTTTTGTTAAAATTTGTAAATCCCTCGTAACTTTTTTATTAATTAACGTACAAAAAGTTATAACCTATCGAAAGAAAGGAAATTTTTTTAGAAATCCAAAATTCCAATTAATTTTTTTATATCTTTTATCGTTTTTAAAAAACGGGGGAAATACCAAATTTTTCTTAAAATTTATAAATCCCTCGTAACTTTTTTATTAATACACATACAGAAAGTTGTCACCTATCAAAAGATAGGAAATTTTCTTAAAAATCCAAAGTTCCAATTAGTTCCTTCATATCTTCTATAGTTCTCAATATACGGGGGAAATACCAAATTTTTGTTAAAATTTGTAATTCCCTCGTAACTTTTTTATTAATTACCGTACTAAAAGTTATAACCTACCAAAAGATAGGAAATTTTCTCAAGAATCCAAATTTTCAATTAATTTTTTATATCCTTCATAGTTTTCAATGTACGGGGGAAATCCCAAATTTTTGTTAAAATTTGTAATTCCCTCGTAACTTTTTTATTAATTAACGTACACAAAGTTATAACCTATCAAAAGATAGGAAATTTTCTCAGCAACACAAATTTTTTATTAGTCTTTTTATATCTTTTCTAGTTTTCAATATACGGGGGAAATACAAAATTTTTGTTAAAATTTGTAATTCCCTCGTAACTTGTTTATTAATTAACGTACAGAAAGTTATAAAACCTATTAAAAGATAGAAAATTTTCTTAAAAATTCAAAATTCAAAAAGTTATAACCTATCAAAGGAAAGGAAATTTGCTCAGCAATCCAAATTTCTAATTAATTTTTTTTTATCTTTTATAGTTTTCAATATACGGGGGAAATACAAAATTTTTGTTAAAATTTGTAATTCCCTCGTAACTTTTTTATTATTTACCGTACAAAAAGTTATAACCTATCAAAAGATAGGAAATTCTCTCAACAATCCAAATATCCTATTAATTTTTTTTATATCTTTTACAGTTTTCAATATACGGGGGAAATACAAAATTTTTGTTAAAATTTGAAATTCCCTCGTAACTTTTTTATTAATTACCGTACAAAAAGTTATAACCTATCAAAAGATAGGAAATTTTCTCAGCAATACAAATTTTCGATTAGTCTTTTTATATCTTTTATAGTTTTCAATATACGGGGGAAATACCAAATTTTTGTTAAAATTTGTAAATCCCTCGTAACTTGTTTATTAATTAACGTACAGAAAGTTATAAAACCTATTAAAAGATAGAAAATTTTCTTAAAAATTCAAAATTCAAAAAGTTATAACCTATCAAAGGAAAGGAAATTTGCTCAGCAATCCAAATTTCTAATTAATTTTTTTTTTATCTTTTATAGTTTTCAATATACGGGGGAAATACAAAATTTTTGTTAAAATTTGTAATTCCCTCGTAACCTTTTTATTATTTACCGTACAAAAAGTTGTAACCTATCAAAAGATAGGAAATTCTCTCAACAATCCAAATATCCAATTAATTTTTTTATATCTTTTACAGTTTTCAATATACGGGGGAAATACAAAATTTTTGTTAAAATTTGAAATTCCCTCGTAACTTTTTTATTATTTACCGTACAAAAAGTTATAACCTATCAAAAGATAGGAAATTCTCTCAACAATCCAAATATCCAATTAATTTTTTTATATCTTTTACAGTTTTCAATATACGGGGAAATACAAAATTTTTGTTAAAATTTGAAATTCCCTCGTAACTTTTTTATTAATTACCGTACAAAAAGTTATAACCTATCAAAAGATAGGAAATTTTCTTAAAAATCCAAAGTTCCAATTAGTTCCTTCATATCTTCTATAGTTCTCAATATACGGGGGAAATACCAAATTTTTGTTAAAATTTGTAATTCCCTCGTAACTTTTTTATTAATTACCGTACTAAAAGTTATAACCTACCAAAAGATAGGAAATTTTCTCAAGAATCCAAATTTTCAATTAATTTTTTATATCCTTCATAGTTTTCAATGTACGGGGGAAATCCCAAATTTTTGTTAAAATTTGTAATTCCCTCGTAACTTTTTTATTAATTAACGTACACAAAGTTATAACCTATCAAAAGATAGGAAATTTTCTCAGCAACACAAATTTTTTATTAGTCTTTTTATATCTTTTCTAGTTTTCAATATACGGGGGAAATACAAAATTTTTGTTAAAATTTGTAATTCCCTCGTAACTTGTTTATTAATTAACGTACAGAAAGTTATAAAACCTATTAAAAGATAGAAAATTTTCTTAAAAATTCAAAATTCAAAAAGTTATAACCTATCAAAGGAAAGGAAATTTGCTCAGCAATCCAAATTTCTAATTAATTTTTTTTTTATCTTTTATAGTTTTCAATATACGGGGGAAATACAAAATTTTTGTTAAAATTTGTAATTCCCTCGTAACTTTTTTATTATTTACCGTACAAAAAGTTATAACCTATCAAAAGATAGGAAATTCTCTCAACAACCCAAATATCCAATTAATTTTTTTATTTCTTTTATAGTTTTCAATATACGGGGGAAATACAAAATTTTTGTTAAAATTTGTAATTCCCTCGTAACCTTTTTATTATTTACCGTACAAAAAGTTGTAACCTATCAAAAGATAGGAAATTCTCTCAACAATCCAAATATCCAATTAATTTTTTTATATCTTTTACAGTTTTCAATATACGGGGGAAATACAAAATTTTTGTTAAAATTTGAAATTCCCTCGTAACTTTTTTATTATTTACCGTACAAAAAGTTATAACCTATCAAAAGATAGGAAATTCTCTCAACAATCCAAATATCCAATTAATTTTTTTATATCTTTTACAGTTTTCAATATACGGGAAAAATACAAAATTTTTGTTAAAATTTGAAATTCCCTCGTAACTTTTTTATTAATTACCGTACAAAAAGTTATAACCTATCAAAAGATAGGAAATTTTCTCAGCAATAAAAATTTTCGATTAGTCTTTTTATATCTTTTATAGTTTTCAATATACGGGGGAAATACCAAATTTTTGTTAAAATTTGTAAATCCCTCGTAACTTGTTTATTAATTAACATACAGAAAGTTAGAACCTATTAAAAGATAGAAAATTTTCTTAAAAATTCAAAATTCCAACTAGTTTTTTCATATCTTTTATAGTTTTCAATATACGGGGTAAATACAAAATTTTTGTTAAAATTTGTAATTCCCTCGTAACTTTTATATTAATTACCGTACAAAAAGTTATAACCGATCAAAAGAAAGGAAATTTTTTTAGAAATCCAAAATTCCAATTATTTTTTTCATATCTTTTATAGTTTTCAATATACGGGGGAAATACAAAATTTTTGTTAAAATTTGTAATTCCCTCGTAACTTTTTTATTATTTACCGTACAAAAAGTTATAACCTATTAAAAGATAGGAAATTCTCTTAACAATCCAAATATCCAATTAATTTTTTTATATCTTTTGTAGTTTTCAATATACGGGGGAAATACAAAATTTTTGTTAAAATTTGAAATTCCCTGGTAACTTTTTTTTAATTACCGTACAAAAAGTTATAACCTATTAAAAGATAGGAAATTTTGTAAGCAATCCAAATTTCCGATCAGTCTTTTTATATCTCTTATAGTATTCAATATACGGGGGAAATACAAAATTTTTGTTAAAATTTGTAAATCCCTCGTAACTTTTTTATTAATTACCGTACAAAAAATTATAACCTATTAAAAGATAGAAAATTTTCTCAAGAATCCAAATTTTCAATTAATTTTTTTATATCTTTTATAGCTTTCAATATACGGGGAAAATACCAAATTTTTGTTAAAATTTGTAAATCCCTCGTAACTTGTTTATTAATTAACCTACAGAAAGTTATAACATATTAAAAGATAGAAAATTTTCTTAAAAATTCAAAATTCCAACTAGTTTTTTCATATCTTTTATAGTTTTCAATATACGGGGGAAATACCAAATTTTTGTTAAAATTTGTAAATCCCTCGTAACTTGTTTATTAATTAACATACAGAAAGTTAGAACCTATTAAAAGATAGAAAATTTTCTTAAAAATTCAAAATTCCAACTAGTTTTTTCATATCTTTTATAGTTTTCAATATACGGGGTAAATACAAAATTTTTGTTAAAATTTGTAATTCCCTCGTAACTTTTATATTAATTACCGTACAAAAAGTTATAACCGATCAAAAGAAAGGAAATTTTTTTAGAAATCCAAAATTCCAATTATTTTTTTCATATCTTTTATAGTTTTCAATATACGGGGGAAATACAAAATTTTTGTTAAAATTTGTAATTCCCTCGTAACTTTTTTATTATTTACCGTACAAAAAGTTATAACCTATTAAAAGATAGGAAATTCTCTTAACAATCCAAATATCCAATTAATTTTTTTATATCTTTTGTAGTTTTCAATATACGGGGGAAATACAAAATTTTTGTTAAAATTTGAAATTCCCTGGTAACTTTTTTTTAATTACCGTACAAAAAGTTATAACCTATTAAAAGATAGGAAATTTTGTAAGCAATCCAAATTTCCGATCAGTCTTTTTATATCTCTTATAGTATTCAATATACGGGGGAAATACAAAATTTTTGTTAAAATTTGTAAATCCCTCGTAACTTTTTTATTAATTACCGTACAAAAAATTATAACCTATTAAAAGATAGAAAATTTTCTCAAGAATCCAAATTTTCAATTAATTTTTTTATATCTTTTATAGCTTTCAATATACGGGGAAAATACCAAATTTTTGTTAAAATTTGTAAATCCCTCGTAACTTGTTTATTAATTAACCTACAGAAAGTTATAACATATTAAAAGATAGAAAATTTTCTTAAAAATTCAAAATTCCAACTAGTTTTTTCATATCTTTTATAGTTTTCAATATACGGGGGAAATACCAAATTTTTGTTAAAATTTGTAATTCCCTCGTAACTTTTTTATTAATTACCGTACAAAAAGTTATAACCTATCAAAAGATAGGAAATTTTCTCAAGAATCCAAATTTTCAATTAATTTTTTTTTATCTTTTATAGTTTTCAATATACGGGGGAAATACAAAATTTTTGTTAACATTTGTAATTCCCTCGTAACATTTTTATTATTTACCGTACAAAAAGTTATAACCTATCAAAAGATAGGAAATTCTCTCAACAACCCAAATATCCAAATAATTTTTTTATTTCTTTTATAGTTTTCAATATACGGGGGAAATACAAAATTTTTGTTAAAATTTGAAATTCCCTCGTAACTTTTTTATTAATTACCGTACAAAAAGTTATAACCTATTAAAAGATAGGAAATTTTCTTAGCAATCCAAATTTCCGATTAGTCTTTTTATATCTTTTATAGTTTTCAATATACGAGGGAAATACCAAATTTTTATTAAAATTTGTAAATCCCTCGTAACTTGTTTATTAATTAACGTACAGAAAGTTATAAAACCTATTAAAAGATAGAAAATTTTCTTAAAAATTCAAAATTCAAAAAGTTATAACCTATCAAAGGAAAGGAAATTTGCTCAGCAATCCAAATTTCTAATTAATTTTTTTTTTATCTTTTATAGTTTTCAATATACGGGGGAAATACAAAATTTTTGTTAAAATTTGTAATTCCCTCGTAACTTTTTTATTATTTACCGTACAAAAAGTTATAACCTATCAAAAGATAGGAAATTCTCTCAACAATCCAAATATCCAATTAATTTTTTTATATCTTTTACAGTTTTCAATATACGGGGGAAACACAAAATTTTTGTTAAAATTTGAAATTCCCTCGTAACTTTTTTATTAATTATCGTACAAAAAGTTATAACCTATCAAAAGATAGGAAATTTTCTCAGCAATACAAATTTTCGATTAGTCTTTTTATATCTTTTATAGTTTTCAATATACGGGGGAAATACCAAATTTTTGTTAAAATTTGTAAATCCCTCGTAACTTGTTTATTAATTAACATACAGAAAGTTAGAACCTATTAAAAGATAGAAAATTTTCTTAAAAATTCAAAATTCCAACTAGTTTTTTCATATCTTTTATAGTTTTCAATATACGGGGTAAATACAAAATTTTTGTTAAAATTTGTAATTCCCTCGTAACTTTTTTATTAATTACCGTACAAAAAGTTATAACCGATCAAAAGAAAGGAAATTTTTTTAGAAATCCAAAATTCTAATTATTTTTTTCATATCTTTTATAGTTTTCAATATACGGGGGAAATACAAAATTTTTGTTAAAATTTGTAATTCTCTCGTAACTTTTTTATTATTTACCGTACAAAAAGTTATAACCTATTAAAAGATAGGAAATTCTCTCAACAATCCAAATATCCAATTAGTCTTTTTATATCTTTTCTAGTTTTCAATATACGGGGGAAAAACAAAATTTTTGTTAAAATTTGTAATTCCCTCGTAACTGTTTTCTTAATTAACGTACAAAAAGTTATAACCTATCAAAAGAAAGGAAATTTGCTCAGCAATCCATATTTCTAATTAATTTTTTTTTATCTTTTATAGTTTTCAATATACGGGGGAAATACAAAATTTTTGTTAAAATTTGAAATTCCCTCGTAACCTTTTTATTATTTACCGTACAAAAAGTTGTAACCTATCAAAAGATAGGAAATTCTCTCAACAATCCAAATATCCAATTAATTTTTTTATATCTTTTACAGTTTTCAATATACGGGGGAAATACAAAATTTTTGTTAAAATTTGAAATTCCCTCGTAACTTTTTATTATTTACCGTACAAAAAGTTATAACCTATAAAAAGATAGGTTATTTTCTCAAGCAATCCAAATTTTCAATTAATCTTTTTATATCTTTTATAGTTTTCAATATACGGGGGAAATACCAAATTTTTGTTAAAATTTGTAAATCCCTCGTAACTTTTTTATTAATTACCGTACAAAAAATTATAACCTATTAAAAGATAGAAAATTTTCTCAAGAATCCAAATTTTCAATTAATTTTTTTATATCTTTTATAGCTTTCAATATACGGGGAAAATACCAAATTTTTGTTAAAATTTGTAAATCCCTCGTAACTTGTTTATTAATTAACCTACAGAAAGTTATAACATATTAAAAGATAGAAAATTTTCTTAAAAATTCAAAATTCCAACTAGTTTTTTCATATCTTTTATAGTTTTCAATATACGGGGGAAATACCAAATTTTTGTTAAAATTTGTAAATCCCTCGTAACTTGTTTATTAATTAACATACAGAAAGTTAGAACCTATTAAAAGATAGAAAATTTTCTTAAAAATTCAAAATTCCAACTAGTTTTTTCATATCTTTTATAGTTTTCAATATACGGGGTAAATACAAAATTTTTGTTAAAATTTGTAATTCCCTCGTAACTTTTATATTAATTACCGTACAAAAAGTTATAACCGATCAAAAGAAAGGAAATTTTTTTAGAAATCCAAAATTCCAATTATTTTTTTCATATCTTTTATAGTTTTCAATATACGGGGGAAATACAAAATTTTTGTTAAAATTTGTAATTCCCTCGTAACTTTTTTATTATTTACCGTACAAAAAGTTATAACCTATTAAAAGATAGGAAATTCTCTTAACAATCCAAATATCCAATTAATTTTTTTATATCTTTTGTAGTTTTCAATATACGGGGGAAATACAAAATTTTTGTTAAAATTTGAAATTCCCTGGTAACTTTTTTTTAATTACCGTACAAAAAGTTATAACCTATTAAAAGATAGGAAATTTTGTAAGCAATCCAAATTTCCGATCAGTCTTTTTATATCTCTTATAGTATTCAATATACGGGGGAAATACAAAATTTTTGTTAAAATTTGTAAATCCCTCGTAACTTTTTTATTAATTACCGTACAAAAAATTATAACCTATTAAAAGATAGAAAATTTTCTCAAGAATCCAAATTTTCAATTAATTTTTTTATATCTTTTATAGCTTTCAATATACGGGGAAAATACCAAATTTTTGTTAAAATTTGTAAATCCCTCGTAACTTGTTTATTAATTAACCTACAGAAAGTTATAACATATTAAAAGATAGAAAATTTTCTTAAAAATTCAAAATTCCAACTAGTTTTTTCATATCTTTTATAGTTTTCAATATACGGGGGAAATACCAAATTTTTGTTAAAATTTGTAATTCCCTCGTAACTTTTTTATTAATTACCGTACAAAAAGTTATAACCTATCAAAAGATAGGAAATTTTCTCAAGAATCCAAATTTTCAATTAATTTTTTTTTATCTTTTATAGTTTTCAATATACGGGGGAAATACAAAATTTTTGTTAACATTTGTAATTCCCTCGTAACTTTTTTATTATTTACCGTACAAAAAGTTATAACCTATCAAAAGATAGGAAATTCTCTCAACAACCCAAATATCCAAATAATTTTTTTATTTCTTTTATAGTTTTCAATATACGGGGGAAATACAAAATTTTTGTTAAAATTTGAAATTCCCTCGTAACTTTTTTATTAATTACCGTACAAAAAGTTATAACCTATTAAAAGATAGGAAATTTTCTTAGCAATCCAAATTTCCGATTAGTCTTTTTATATCTTTTATAGTTTTCAATATACGAGGGAAATACCAAATTTTTATTAAAATTTGTAAATCCCTCGTAACTTGTTTATTAATTAACGTACAGAAAGTTATAAAACCTATTAAAAGATAGAAAATTTTCTTAAAAATTCAAAATTCAAAAAGTTATAACCTATCAAAGGAAAGGAAATTTGCTCAGCAATCCAAATTTCTAATTAATTTTTTTTTTATCTTTTATAGTTTTCAATATACGGGGGAAATACAAAATTTTTGTTAAAATTTGTAATTCCCTCGTAACTTTTTTATTATTTACCGTACAAAAAGTTATAACCTATCAAAAGATAGGAAATTCTCTCAACAATCCAAATATCCAATTAATTTTTTTATATCTTTTACAGTTTTCAATATACGGGGGAAACACAAAATTTTTGTTAAAATTTGAATTCCCTCGTAACTTTTTTATTAATTATCGTACAAAAAGTTATAACCTATCAAAAGATAGGAAATTTTCTCAGCAATACAAATTTTCGATTAGTCTTTTTATATCTTTTATAGTTTTCAATATACGGGGGAAATACCAAATTTTTGTTAAAATTTGTAAATCCCTCGTAACTTGTTTATTAATTAACATACAGAAAGTTAGAACCTATTAAAAGATAGAAAATTTTCTTAAAAATTCAAAATTCCAACTAGTTTTTTCATATCTTTTATAGTTTTCAATATACGGGGTAAATACAAAATTTTTGTTAAAATTTGTAATTCCCCTCGTAACTTTTTTATTAATTACCGTACAAAAAGTTATAACCGATCAAAAGAAAGGAAATTTTTTTAGAAATCCAAATTCTAATTATTTTTTTCATATCTTTTATAGTTTTCAATATACGGGGGAAATACAAAATTTTTGTTAAAATTTGTAATTCTCTCGTAACTTTTTTTATATTTACCGTACAAAAAGTTATAACCTATTAAAAGATAGGAAATTCTCTCAACAATCCAAATATCCAATTAGTCTTTTTATATCTTTTCTAGTTTTCAATATACGGGGGAAAAACAAAATTTTTGTTAAAATTTGTAATTCCCTCGTAACTGTTTTCTTAATTAACGTACAAAAAGTTATAACCTATCAAAAGAAAGGAAATTTGCTCAGCAATCCATATTTCTAATTAATTTTTTTTATCTTTTATAGTTTTCAATATACGGGGGAAATACAAAATTTTTGTTAAAATTTGAAATTCCCTCGTAACCTTTTTATTATTTACGTACAAAAAGTTGTAACCTATCAAAAGATAGGAAATTCTCTCAACAATCCAAATATCCAATTAATTTTTTATATCTTTTACAGTTTTCAATATACGGGGGGAAATACAAAATTTTTGTTAAAATTTGAAATTCCCTCGTAACTTTTTTATTATTTACCGTACAAAAAGTTATAACCTATCAAAAGATAGGAAATTCTCTCAACAATCCAAATATCCAATTAATTTTTTTATATCTTTTACAGTTTTCAATATACGGAAAAATACAAAATTTTTGTTAAAATTTGAAATTCCCTCGTAACTTTTTTATTAATTACCGTACAAAAAGTTATAACCTATCAAAAGATAGGAAATTTTCTCAGCAATAAAAATTTTCGATTAGTCTTTTATATCTTTTATAGTTTTCACTATACGGGGGAAATACCAATTTTTGTTAAAATTTGTAAATCCCTCGTAACTTGTTTATTAATTAACATACAAGAAAGTTAGAACCTATTAAAAGATAGAAAATTTTCTTAAAAATTCCAATTTCCAACTAGTTTTTTCATATCTTTTATAGTTTTCAATATACGGGGTAAATACAAAATTTTTGTTTAAAATTTGTAATTCCCTCGTAACTTTTTATTAATTACCGTACAAAAAGCTATAACCGATCAAAAGAAAGGAAATTTTTTTAGAAATCCAAAATTCCAATTATTTTTTTCATATCTTTTATAGTTTTCAATATACGGGGAAATACAAAATTTTCTGTTAAAATTTGTAATTCCCTCGTAACTTTTTTATTATTTACCGTACAAAAAGTTATAACCTATTAAAAGATAGGAAATTCTCTTAACAATCCAAATATCCAATTAATTTTTTTATATCTTTTGTAGTTTTCAATATACGGGGAAATACAAAATTTTTGTTAAAATTTGAAATTCCCTCGTAACTTTTTTATTAATACCGTACAAAAAATTATAACCTATTTAAAGATAGAAAATTTTCTCAAGAATCCAAATTTTCAATTAATTTTTTTATATCTTTTATAGTTTTCAATATACGGGGAAAATACCAAATTTTTGTTAAAATTTGTAAATCCCTCGTAACTTGTTTATTAATTAACCTACAGAAAGTTATAACATATTAAAAGATAGAAAAATTTTCTTAAAAATTCAAAATTCCAACTAGTTTTTTCATATCTTTATAGTTTTCAATATACGGGGGAAATACCAAATTTTGTTAAAATTTGTAATTCCCTCGTAACTTTTTTATTAATTACCGTACAAAAAGTTATAACCTATCAAAAGATAGGAAATTTTCTCATGAATCTAAATTTTCAATTAATTTTTTTATATCTTTTATAGTTTTCAATATACGGGGGAAATACAAAATTTTTGTTAAAATTTGTAATTCCCTCGTAACTTTTTTATTAATTACCGTACAAAAAGTTATAACCTATTAAAAGATAGGAAATTCTCTCAGCAATCCAAATTTTTAATTAATTTTTTTATATCTTTTATAGTTTTCAATATACGGGGGAAATACAAAATTTTTGTTAAAATTTGTAAATCCCTCGTAACTTGTTTATTAATTAACGTACAGAAAGTTATAACATATTAAAAGATAGAAAATTTTCTTAAAAATTCAAAATTCCAACTAGTTTTTTCATATCTTTTATAGTTTTCAATATACGGGGGAAATACCAAATTTTTGTTAAAATTTGTAATTCCCTCGTAACTTTTTTATTAATTACCGTACAAAAAGTTATAACCTATCAAAAGATAGGAAATTTTCTCAAGAATCCAAATTTTCAATTAATTTTTTTATATCTTTTATAGTTTTCAATATACGGGGGTAATACAAAATTTTTGTTAAAATTTGTAATTCCCTCGTAACTTTTTTATTAATTACCGTACAAAAAGTTATAACCTATGAAAAGATAGGAAATTTTTTTAGCAACCAAATTTTTAATTAGTCTTTTTATATCTTTTATAGTTTTTAATATACGGGGGAAATACAAAATTTTTGTTAAAATTTGTAAATCCCTCGTAACTTTTTTATTAACTAACGTACAAAAAGTTATAACCTATTAGAAGATAGGAAATTTTCTTAGCAATCCAAATTTCCGATTAGTCTTTTTATATCTTTTATAGTTTTCAATATACGGGGGAAATACCAAATTTTGGTTAAAATTTGTAAATCCCTCGTAACTTGTTTATTAATTAACATACAAAAAGTTATAACCTATTAAAAGATAGAAAATTTTCTTAAAAGTTCAAAATTCCAACTAGTTTTTTCATATCTTTTATAGTTTTCAATATACGGGGGAAATACAAAATTTTTGTTAAAATTTGTAATTCCCTCGTAACTTTTTTATTAATTAACGTACAAAAAGTAATAACCTATCAAAAGAAAGGAAATTTGCTCAGCAATCCAAATTTCTAATTTTTTTTTTTATCTTTTTATAGTTTTCAATATACGGGGGAAATACAAAATTTTTGTTAAAATTTGTAATTCCCTCGTAACTTTTTTATTAATTACCGTACAAAAAGTTATAACCAATCAAAAGAAAGGAAATTTTTTTAGAAATCCAAAATTCCAATTATTTTTTTTATATCTTTTATAGTTTTCAATATACGGGGGAAATACAAAATTTTTGTTAAAATTTGTAATTCCCTCGTAACTTTTTTATTATTTACCGTACAAAAAGTTATAACCTATTAAAAGATAGGAAATTCTCTCAACAATTTAAATATCCAATTAATTTTTTTATATCTTTTGTAGTTTTCAATATACGGGGGAAATACAAAATTTTTGTTAAAATTTGAAATTCCCTGGTAACTTTTTTTTAATTACCGTACAAAAAGTTATAACCTATTAAAAGATAGGAAATTTTGTAAGCAATCCAAATTTCTGATTAGTCTTTTTATATCTCTTATAGTATTCAATATACGGGGGAAATACAAAATTTTTGTTAAAATTTGTAAATCCCTCGTAACTTTTTTATTAATTACCGTACAAAAAATTATAACCTATTAAAAGATAGAAAATTTTCTCAAGAATCCAAATTTTCAATTAATTTTTTTATATCTTTTATAGTTTTCAATATACGGGGAAAATACCAAATTTTTGTTAAAATTTGTAAATCCCTCGTAACTTGTTTATTAATTAACGTACAGAAAGTTATAACATATTAAAAGATAGGAAATTCTCTCAACAATCCAAATTTTCAATTAATTTTTTTATATCTTTTGTAGTTTTCAATATACGGGGGAAATACAAAATTTTTGTTAAAATTTGAAATTCCCTCGTAACTTTTTTATTAATTACCGTACAAAAAGTTAAAACCTATTAAAAGATAGGAAATTTTTTTAGCAATCCAAATTTCCGATTAGTCTTTTTATATCTTTTATAGTTTTGAATATACGGGGGAAACACAAAATTTTTGTTAAAATTTGTAAATCCCTCGTAACTTTTTTATTAATTAACGTACAAAAAGTTATAACCTATCGAAAGAAAGTAAATTTTTTTAAAAATCCAAAATTCCAATTAATTTTTTTATATCTTTTATCGTTTTTAAAAAACGGGGGAAATACCAAATTTTTTTTAAAATTTGTAAATCCCTCGTAACTTTTTTATTAATACACATACAGAAAGTTGTAACCTATCAAAAAATAAGAAATTTTCTTAAAAATCCAAAGTTCCAATTAGTTCTTTCATATCTTCTATAGTTCTCAATATACGGGGGAAATACCAAATTTTTGTTAAAATTTGTAATTCCCTCGTAACTTTTTTATTAATTACCGTACAAAAAGTTATAACCTACCAAAAGATAGGAAATTTTCTCAAGAATCCAAATTTTCAATTAATTTTTTTATATCTTTTATAGTTTTCAATATACGGGGGAAATACAAAATTTTTGTTAAAATTTGTAATTCCCTCGTAACTTTTTTATTAATTACCGTACAAAAAGTTATAACCTATTAAAAGATAGGAAATTCTCTCAACAATCCAAATTTTCAATTAATTTTTTTATATCTTTTGTAGTTTTCAATATACGGGGGAAATACAAAATTTTTGTTAAAATTTGAAATTCCCTCGTAACTTTTTTATTAATTACCGTACAAAAAGTTAAAACCTATTAAAAGATAGGAAATTTTTTTAGCAATCCAAATTTTCGATTAGTCTTTTTATATCTTTTATAGTTTTCAATATACGGGGGAAACACAAAATTTTTGTTAAAATTTGTAAATCCCTCGTAACTTTTTTATTAATTAACGTACAAAAAGTTATAACCTATCGAAAGAAAGTAAATTTTTTTAAAAATCCAAAATTCCAATTAATTTTTTTATATCTTTTATCGTTTTTAAAAAACGGGGGAAATACCAAATTTTTTTTAAAATTTGTAAATCCCTCGTAACTTTTTTATTAATACACATACAGAAAGTTGTAACCTATTAAAAGATATGAAATTTTCTTAAAAATCCAAAGTTCCAATTAGTTCTTTCATATCTTCTATAGTTCTCAATATACGGGGGAAATACCAAATTTTTGTTAAAATTTGTAATTCCCTCGTAACTTTTTTATTAATTACCGTACAAAAAGTTATAACCTACCAAAAGATAGGAAATTTTCTCAAGAATCCAAATTTTCAATTAATTTTTTTATATCTTTCATAGTTTTCAATGTACAGGGGAAATCCCAAATTTTTGTTAAAATTTGTAATTCCCTCGTAACTTTTTTATTAATTAACGTACACAAAGTTGTAACCTATCAAAAGATAGGAAATTTTCTCAGAAACACAAATTTTTGATTAGTCTTTTTATATCTTTTCTAGTTTTCAATATACGGGGGAAATACAAAATTTTTGTTAAAATTTGTAATTCCCTCGTAACTGTTTTCTTAATTAACGTGAAAAAAGTTATAAGCTATTAAAAGAAAGGAAATTTGCTTAGCAATCCATATTTCTAATCAATTTTTTTTTATCTTTAATAGTTTTCAATATACGGGAGAAATACAAAATTTTTGTTAAAATTTGTAATTCCCTCGTAACTTTTTTATTATTTACCGTACAAAAAGTTATAACCTATCAAAAGATAGGAAATTCTCTCAACAACCCAAATATCCAATTAATTTTTTTATTTCTTTTATAGTTTTCAATATACGTGGGAAATACAAAATTTTTGTTAAAATTTGAAATTCCCTCGTAACTTTTTTATTAATTACCGTACAAAAAGTTATAACCTATTAAAAGATAGGAAATTTTCTTAGCAATCCAAATTTTCGATTAGTCTTTTTATATCTTTTATAGTTTTCAATATACGGGGGAAATACCAAATTTTTGTTAAAATTTGTAAATCCCTCGTAACTTGTTTATTAATTAACGTACAGAAAGTTATAAAACCTATTAAAAGATAGAAAATTTTCTTAAAAATTCAAAATTCAAAAAGTTATAACCTATCAAAGGAAAGGAAATTTGCTCAGCAATCCAAATTTCTAATTAATTTTTTTTTTATCTTTTATAGTTTTCAATATACGGGGGAAATACAAAATTTTTGTTAAAACTTGTAATTCCCTCGTAACTTTTTTATTATTTACCGTACAAAAAGTTATAACCTATCAAAAGATAGGAAATTCTCTCAACAATCCAAATATCCAATTAATTTTTTTATATCTTTTACAGTTTTCAATATACGGGGGAAATACAAAATTTTTGTTAAAATTTGAAATTCCCTCGTAACTTTTTTATTAATTACCGTACAAAAAGTTATAACCTATCAAAAGATAGGAAATTTTCTCAGCAATACAAATTTCTGATTAGTCTTTTTATATCTATTATAGTTTTCAATATACGGGGGAAATACCAAATTTTTGTTAAAATTTGTAAATCCCTCGTAACTTGTTTATTAATTAACATACAGAAAGTTAGAACCTATTAAAAGATAGAAAATTTTCTTAAAAATTCAAAATTCCAACTAGTTTTTTCATATCTTTTATAGTTTTCAATATACGGGGGAAATACAAAATTTTTGTTAAAATTTGTAATTCCCTCGTAACTTTTTTATTAATTACCGTACAAAAAGTTATAACCGATCAAAAAAAAGGAAATTTTTTTAGAAATCCAAAATTTCAATTATTTTTTTCATATCTTTTATAGTTTTCAATATACGGGGGAAATACAAAATGTTTATTAATTAACATACAGAAAGTTAGAACCTATTAAAAGATAGAAAATTTTCTTAAAAATTCAAAATTCCAACTAGTTTTTTCATATCTTTTATAGTTTTCAATATACGGGGGAAATACAAAATTTTTGTTAAAATTTGTAATTCCCTCGTAACTTTTTTATTAATTACCGTACAAAAAGTTATAACCGATCAAAAGAAAGGAAATTTTTTTAGAAATCCAAAATTCCAATTATTTTTTTCATATCTTTTATAGTTTTCAATATACGGGAGAAATACAAAATTTTTGTTAAAATTTGTAATTCCCTCGTAACTTTTTTATTATTTACCGTACAGAAAGTTATAACCTATTAAAAGATAGGAAATTCTCTCAACAATCCAAATATCCAACTAATTTTTTTATATCTTTTGTAGTTTTCAATATACGGGGGAAATACAAAATTTTTGTTTAAATTTGAAATTCCCTGGTAACTTTTTTTTAATTACCGTACAAAAAGTTATAACCTATTAAAAGATAGGAAATTTTGTAAGCAATCCAAATTTTCGATTAGTCTTTTTATATCTCTTATAGTATTCAATATACGGGGGAAATACAAAATTTTTGTTAAAATTTGTAAATCCCTCGTAACTTTTTTACTAATTACCGTACAAAAAATTATAACCCATTAAAAGATAGAAAATTTTCTCAAGAATCCAAATTTTCAATTAATTTTTTTATATCTTTTATAGTTTTCAATATACGGGGAAAATACCAAATTTTTGTTAAAATTTGTAAATCCCTCGTAACTTGTTTATTAATTAACGTACAGAAAGTTATAACATATTAAAAGATAGAAAATTTTCTTAAAAATTCAAAATTCCAACTAGTTTTTTCATATCTTTTATAGTTTTCAATATACGGGCGAAATACCAAATTTTTGTTAAAATTTGTAATTCCCTCGTAACTTTTTTATTAATTACCGTACAAAAAGTTATAACCTATCAAAAGATAGGAAATTTTCTCAAGAATCCAAATTTTCAATTAATTTTTTTATATCTTTTATAGTTTTCAATATACGGGGGTAATACAAAATTTTTGTTAAAATTTTTAATTCCCTCGTAACTTTTTTATTAATTACCGTACAAAAAGTTATAACCTATTAAAAGATAGAAAATTCTCTCAACAATCCAAATTTTCAATTAATTTTTTTATATCTTTTGTAGTTTTCAATATACGGGGGAAATACAAAATTTTTGTTAAAATTTGAAATTCCCTCGTAACTTTTTTATTAATTACCGTACAAAAAGTTATAACCTATGAAAAGATAGGAAATTTTTTTAGGAACCAAATTTCCAATTAGTAAATCCCTCGTAACTTGTTTATTAATTAACATACAGAAAGTTAGAACCTATTAAAAGATAGAAAATTTCCTTAAAAATTCAAAATTCCAACTAGTTTTTTCATATCTTTTATAGTTTTCAATATACGGGGGAAATACAAAATTTTTGTCAAAATTTGTAATTCCCTCGTAACTTTTTTATTAATTACCGTACAAAAAGTTATAACCGATCAAAAGAAAGGAAATTTTTTTAGAAATCCAAAATTCCAATTATTTTTTTCATATCTTTTATAGTTTTCAATATACGGGGTAAATACCAAATTTTTCTTAAAATTTGTAATTCCCTCGTAACTTTTTTACTAATTACCGTACAAAAAGTTATAACCTATCAAAAGATAGGAAATTCTCTCAACAATCCAAATATCCAATTAATTTTTTTATATCTTTTATAGTTTTCAATATACGGAGGAAATACAAAATTTTTGTTAAAATTTGAAATTCCCTGGTAACTTTTTTATTAATTACCGTACAAAAAGTTATAACCTATTAAAAGATAGGAAATTTTTTAAGCAATCCAAATTTCCGATTAGTCTTTTTATCTCTGTTATAGTTTTCAATATACGGGGGAAATACAAAATTTTTGTTAAAATTTGTAAATCCCTCGTAACTTTTTTATTAATTAACGTACAAAAAGTTGTAACCTATCGAAAGGAAAGAAATTTTTTTAAAAATCCAAAATTTAATTAATTTTTTTATATCTTTTATCGTTTTTAAAAAACGGGGGAAATCCCAAATTTTTGTTAAAATTTGTCAATCCCTCGTAACTTTTTTATTAATTAACGTACAAAAAGTTGTAACTTATCAAAAGATAGGAAATTTTCTTAAAAATCCAAAGTTCCAATTAGTTCTTTCATATCTTATATAGTTTTCAATATACGGGGGAAATACAAAATTTTTGTTAAAATTTGAAATTCCCTCGTAACTTTTTTATTAATTACCGTACAAAAAATTATAACCTATTAAAAGATAGAAAATTTTCTCAAGAATCCAAATTTTCAATTAATTTTTTTATATCTTTTATAGTTTTCAATATACGGGGAAAATACCAAATTTTTGTTAAAATTTGTAAATCCTTCGTAACTTGTTTATTAATTAACGTACAGAAAGTTATAACATATTAATGGATGGTACAAAAAAGCTTAGAATTAGATGTGAAGAGGATTTGTTTAAACTATAATGGAAATTTTTGGGCTCTACCATGAAAAACACATATTACATTATATATAAATTTAAAAAACTGTTTTTTTTTCTTTTTAGATTTAAGTAATTTCTCTTTGTGTTTTTTTTTTTTTTTAGAATAATATATAATTTGGAATGAATACAAACTTCATTGATGATATTGAAAATTTAGATTATAAAACTTATGAATGTGATACACCTGAGGATGTTTGCAACTCGATCTTTCTTAATGGTTCTGGTCTGAAAATATTGCACTGCAATGTAAGGAGTCTGGGTAAAAATTTTGATCTTTTGCAATTTTTAATTCATTCCTTTAAAGAAGAATTCCATTTGATAGTATGTTCAGAAAGCTGGAATGAGATTAATCAAAAAATTTTTAAACTTTTTAACATAAAAGGCTATAATATGTATTTTAGTAGTAATAATTCGCCAAACAAATGTGACGGAGTGGTATGCTATATAAAGCCAGATCTTTGTGAATCCATAAGTTATATTACTTGCGGTTTATTAAATACTATGAATCTTAAATTTAAATTCGAAAATATTAATTTTTCTGTATCCTGTCAATATAGGTCACACGATATAAATGCTGATATTTTTATCGAAAATTTAAATGAGTATCTCCAAAATATGAATAAAACCGATGTAGAAATATTCCTAGGCGATACAAATATAAATATATTAAATTGCGCAAACAACAGACGAATTAAAAATGAATATCTAAACACTTTATACACACACGGTTTTAGATCTTATGTAAATTGCATCACTAGGAGAGGACATTTTAATAATACAGGTACTTGCATTGATCATTGTTTTATATACAATAGAAGTAACTTAAAAATAGAAGCCGCCGTTTTGGATTATAGTATCACGGATCATTTACCTTTTTTTTGTAATTTACACTTTGAGAAAGTGTCGCCTTCACCTAATGATAATTTAGACAAGAGTAGTTTTATAAAAAAATTAGATGAGAATCTATTAAAAATTGAACTAGAAAATATTAATTGGGACCCCCTATATACTCTCTTAGATGTTAACAATATGGTTAAATACTTTACACAAAAAGTTGAAAATGCTATTGAGAAATCTACGAACACATTTAAACCTAAATATATTATTAGGAAACCATGGATAACGCGAGCACTTGTTAATTCTATTTATGTTAAAAATTATATGTACAAGCAAACTCTTACAAATATATGTTTGTTAAAAGACTATAAACAATACAAAAATAAATTAAATAACCTAGTTAAAATTAGCAAACAAAATTACTTTAGAGATAGAATTATGTCGGTAAAAAATGACAGTAAAACGCTCTGGAAAGTGGCCATGGAATCCTCTAATATTTATAAAAATAAAAAATTTGACATACATAAAATAATAAATAATAACAAAACTATTACTGATACTAAGGAAATTGCAAACGAAATGAATAACTTTTTTGTAAATATCGGTGATGAACTTTCGAATAAAATTTCAAATAAAAATTTAAAATTAAGCGATTTTGACATAAATTCAACTTGCAATCAATCCTTTTTTCTTTATAAAACTAATGCAGAGGAACTTTCTCAAATAATCTCTTCTCTTAAAAACTCTTCATCAACTGGCCCAAGTAGAATATCAAATATTATACTGAAAAAATTTTCGAATTATTTTCTAGACCCTTTAACTTTTATTTTTAATAGTATTATTCAAAAAGGTGTTTATCCGAATGCTTTCAAAAAAGCCTATGTTGTTCCCATCCATAAAGGAGGTCCAAATACTGAAATAAATAATTATCGTCCTATATCCTTAACTACTAGCCTTTCTAAAGTTTGCGAAAAAATTATTAAAAGACGCATTACTACATATCTTATGGATAATAATTTGTTAAGCCCAAATCAGTTCGGTTTTATCGAGGGCAAATCGACTAGTGATGCAATAATGAAGGTAGTGGGTCAGACATAAATTCCTTAATAATTATCTATTATGGACTTGTAAATTCTATCCTAGAGTATGGTTGTCTCGGTTGGGGTGGAGTTTTTGATACTAATCTAAAGCCGCTTGATATTCTTCATAGGAAAATAATTAAAATCATGTATAAAAAACCATCCGATTTTCCTACAAAAGAGTTGTTTCAAATTAGTTCTTTTTTGAATATCAGACAGATATATGTTAAAACACTTTTAATAAATTGGTATACGAACAAAATTCACACATATGCATTACCTCATAATTATTTCACAAGAAATTTTAGTAACAATAATGCCTATTCTTTCAGTACAAATTCTAGATTAGGGGAGAGATACTTTTTAAATTACATTCATATTTTTATAAATTTAATTGATATCAGTATTAGAAACTTGGAACGTGTTAGTGTTTTCAAAAAACATACTATTGAATGGATTAAACTTAGCTATGATCAAATTAATAATTTATTTTCTCGTTAATCAGGAAAAAACTTATATTATTCTCATTCTGCATTGCTTTTCTGGACCGTTGCCGTTAAGAAAGATTAATAAATCTTAAGAGAGATTAATAAACTTTTTGCCTTGTTTCAATATAATACATCCTTAGTTTGTAAGTCATTAATTTTGATATTTTTTGAGCCACACACAAGAATTTTCTTCTGTGGCAAAATAAAATATATTAATTGTAATTGTCGTGCTAAAGTGAAATAAAATTCAATTCAATTCAATTCAATTAAAAGATTCCAACTAGTTTTTTCATATCTTTTATAGTTTTCAATATACGGGGGAAATACCAAATTTTTGTTAAAATTTGTAATTCCCTCGTAATTTTTTTATTAATTACCGTACAAAAAGTTGTAACCTATGAAAAGATAGGAATTTTTTTTAGCAATCCAAATTTCCGATTACTCTTTTTATATCTTTTATAGTTTTCAATATACGGGGGAAATACCAAATTTTTGTTAAAATTTGTAAATCCCTCGTAACTTTTTTATTAATTACCGTACAAAATGTTATAACCTATCAAAAGAAAGAAAATTTTCTCAAGAATCCAAATTTTCAATTATTAATTTTTTTTATATCTTTTATAGTTTTCAATATACGGGGAAAATACCAAATTTTTGTTAAAATTTGTAAATCCCTCGTAACTTGGTTATTAATTAACGTACAGAAAGTTATAACATATTAAAAGATAGAAAATTTTCTTAAAAATTCAAAATTCCAACTAGTTTTTTCATATCTTTTATAGTTTTCAATATACGGGGGAAATACAAAATTTTTGTTAAAATTTGTAATTCCCTCGTAACTTTTTTATTAATTACCGTACAAAATGTTATAACCTATCAAAAGATAGGAAATTTTCTCAAGAATCCAAATTTTCAATTAATTTTTTTATATCTTTGATAGTTTTCAATATACGGAGGAAATACAAAATTTTTGTTAAAATTTGTAATTCCCTCGTAACTTTTTTAATATTTACCGTACAAAAAGTTATAACCTATTAAAAGATAGGAAATTCTCTCAGCAATCCAAATATCCAATTAATTTTTTTATATCTTTTGTAGTTTTTAATATACAAGGAAAATACAAAATTTTTGTTAAAATTTGAAATTCCCTCGTAACTTTTTTATTAATTACCGTACAAAAAGTTAAAACCTATTAAAAGATAGGAAATTTTTTTAGCAATCCAAATTTCCGATTTGTCTTTTTATATCTTTTATAGTTTTCAATATACGGGGGAAATACAAAATTTTTGTTAAAATTTGTAAATCCCTCGTAACTTTTTTATTAATTAACGTACAAAAAGTTATAACCTATCAAAAGAAAGGAAATTTTTTTAAAAATCAAAAATTCCAATTAATTTTTTTATATCTTTTATCGTTTTTAAAAAACGGGGAAAATACCAAATTTTTCTTAAAATTTGTAAATCCCTCGTAACTTTTTTATTAATACACATACAGAAAGTTGTAACCTATCAAAAGATAGGAAATTTTCTTAAAAATCCAAAGTTCCAATTAGTTCTTTCATATCTTCTATAGTTTTCAATATACGGGGGAAATACCAAATTTTTGTTAAAATTTGTAATTCCCTCGTAACTTTTTTATTAATTACCGTACAAAAAGTTATAACCTATGAAAAGATAGGTAATTTTCTCAGCCATACAAATTTCTGATTAGTCTTTTTATACCTTTTATAGTTTTCAATATACGGGGGAAATACAAAATTTTTGTTAAAATTTGTAATTCCCTCGTAACTGTTTTTTTAATTAACGTACAAAAAGTTATAACCTATCAAAAGAAAGGAAATTTGCTTAGGAATGCAAATTTTTAATTAATTTTTTTTTATCTTTTATAGTTTTCAATATACGGGGGAAATACAAAATTTTTGTTAAAATTTGTAATTCCCTCGTAACTGTTTTTTTAATTAACGTACAAAAGTTATAACCTATCAAAAGAAAGAAAATTTGCTTAGCAATCCAAATTTCTTAATAATTTTTTTTATCTTTTATAGTTTTCAATATACGGGGGAAATACAAAATTTTTGTTAAAATTTGTAATTCCCTCGTAACTTTTTTATTATTTACCGTACAAGAAGTTACAACCTATCAAAAGATAGGAAATTCTCTTAACAATCCAAATATTCAATTAATTTTTTTATATCTTTTATAGTTTTCAATGTACGGGGGAAATACAAAATTTTTGTTAAAATTTGTAATTCCTTCGTAACTGTTTTTTTAATTAACGTACAAAAAGTTATAACCTATTGAAAGAATGGAAATGTTTTTAAAAATCCAAAATTCCAATTAATTTTTTTATATCTTTTATCGTTTTTAAAAAACGGGGGAAATACCAAATTTTTGTTAAAATTTGTAATTCCTTCGTAACTTTTTTATTAATTACCGTACAAAATGTTATAACCTATCAAAAGAAAGGAAATTTTCTCAAGAATCCAAATTTTCAATTATTAATTTTTTTATATCTTTTATAGTTTTCAATATACGGGGAAAATACCAAATTTTTGTTAAAATTTGTAAATCCCTCGTAACTTGTTTATTAATTAACGTACAGAAAGTTATAACATATTAAAAGATAGAAAATTTTCTTAAAAATTCAAAATTCCAACTAGTTTTTTCATATCTTTTATAGTTTTCAATATACGGGGGAAATACAAAATTTTTGTTAAAATTTGTAATTCCCTCGTAACTTTTTTATTAATTACCGTACAAAATGTTATAACCTATCAAAAGATAGGAAATTTTCTCAAGAATCCAAATTTTCAATTAATTTTTTTATATCTTTGATAGTTTTCAATATACGGGGGAAATACAAAATTTTTGTTAAAATTTGTAATTCCCTCGTAACTTTTTTATTATTTACCGTACAAAAAGTTATAACCTATCAAAAGATAGGAAATTCTCTCAGCAATCCAAATATCCAATTAATTTTTTTATATCTTTTGTAGTTTTCAATATACAAGGGAAATACAAAATTTTTGTTAAAATTTGAAATTCCCTCGTAACTTTTTTATTAATTACCGTACAAAAAGTTAAAACCTATTAAAAGATAGAAAATTTTTTTAGCAATACAAATTTCCGATTAGTCTTTTTATATCTTTTATAGTTTTCAATATACGGGGGAAATACAAAATTTTTGTTAAAATTTGTAAATCCCTCGTAACTTTTTTATTAATTAACGTACAAAAAGTTATAACCTATCGAAAGAAAGGAAATTTTTTTAAAAATTAAAAATTCCAATTAATTTTTTTATATCTTTTATCGTTTTTAAAAAACGGGGAAAATACCAAATTTTTCTTAAAATTTGTAAATCCCTCGTAACTTTTTTATTAATACACATACAGAAAGTTGTAACCTATCAAAAGATAGGAAATTTTCTTAAAAATCCAAAGTTATTAGTTCTTTCATATCTTCTATAGTTTTCAATATACGGGGGAAATACCAAATTTTTGTTAAAATTTGTAATTCCCTCGTAACTTTTTTATTAATTACCGTACAAAAAGTTATAACCTATGAAAAGATAGGTAATTTTCTCAGCCATACAAATTTCTGATTAGTCTTTTTATACCTTTTATAGTTTTCAATATACGGGGGAAATACAAAATTTTTGTTAAAATTTGTAATTCCCTCGTAACTGTTTTTTTAATTAACGTACAAAAAGTTATTACCTATCAAAAGAAAGGAAATTTGCTTAGAAATGCAAATTTTTAATTAATTTTTTTTTATCTTTTATAGTTTTCAATATACGGGGGAAATACAAAATTTTTGTTAAAATTTGTAATTCCCTCGTAACTGTTTTTTTAATTAACGTACAAAAAGTTATAACCTATCAAAAGAAAGAAAATTTGCTTAGCAATCCAAATTTCTTAATATTTTTTTTTATCTTTTATAGTTTTCAATATACGGGGGAAATACAAAATTTTTGTTAAAATTTGTAATTCCCTCGTAACTTTTTTATTATTTACCGTACAAGAAGTTACAACCTATCAAAAGATAGGAAATTCTCTTAACAATCCAAATATTCAATTAATTTTTTTATATCTTTTATAGTTTTCAATGTACGGGGGAAATACAAAATTTTTGTTAAAATTTGTAATTCCTTCGTAACTGTTTTTTTAATTAACGTACAAAAAGTTATAACCTATCGAAAGAATGGAAATGTTTTTAAAAATCCAAAATTCCAATTAATTTTTTTATATCTTTTATCGTTTTTAAAAAACGGGGGAAATACCAAATTTTTGTTAAAATTTGTAATTCCCTCGTAACTTTTTTATTAATTACCGTACAAAATGTTATAACCTATCAAAAGATAGGAAATTTTCTCAAGAATCCAAATTTTCAATTAATTTTTTTATATCTTTGATAGTTTTCAATATACGGGGGAAATACAAAATTTTTGTTAAAATTTGTAATTCCCTCGTAACTTTTTTATTATTTACCGTACAAAAAGTTATAACCTATCAAAAGATAGGAAATTCTCTCAGCAATCCAAATATCCAATTAATTTTTTTATATCTTTTGTAGTTTTCAATATACAAGGGAAATACAAAATTTTTGTTAAAATTTGAAATTCCCTCGTAACTTTTTTATTAATTACCGTACAAAAAGTTAAAACCTATTAAAAGATAGGAAATTTTTTTAGCAATACAAATTTCCGATTAGTCTTTTTATATCTTTTATAGTTTTCAATATACGGGGGAAATACAAAATTTTTGTTAAAATTTGTAAATCCCTCGTAACTTTTTTATTAATTAACGTACAAAAAGTTATAACCTATCGAAAGAAAGGAAATTTTTTTAAAAATTAAAAATTCCAATTAATTTTTTTATATCTTTTATCGTTTTTAAAAAACGGGGAAAATACCAAATTTTTCTTAAAATTTGTAAATCCCTCGTAACTTTTTTATTAATACACATACAGAAAGTTGTAATCTATCAAAAGATAGGAAATTTTCTTAAAAATCCAAAGTTATTAGTTCTTTCATATCTTCTATAGTTTTCAATATACGGGGGAAATACCAAATTTTTGATAAAATTTGTAATTCCCTCGTAACTTTTTTATTAATTACCGTACAAAAAGTTATAACCTATGAAAAGATAGGTAATTTTCTCAGCCATACAAATTTCTGATTAGTCTTTTTATACCTTTTATAGTTTTCAATATACGGGGGAAATACAAAATTTTTGTTAAAATTTGTAATTCCCTCGTAACTGTTTTTTTAATTAACGTACAAAAAGTTATAACCTATCAAAAGAAAGGAAATTTGCTCAGGAATGCAAATTTTTAATTAATTTTTTTTTATCTTTTATAGTTTTCAATATACGGGGGAAATACAAAATTTTTGTTAAAATTTGTAATTCCCTCGTAACTGTTTTTTTAATTAACGTACAAAAAGTTATAACCTATCAAAAGAAAGAAAATTTGCTTAGCAATCCAAATTTCTTAATAATTTTTTTTATCTTTTATAGTTTTCAATATACGGGGGAAATACAAAATTTTGGTTAAAATTTGTAATTCCCTCGTAACTTTTTTATTATTTACCGTACAAGAAGTTACAACCTATCAAAAGATAGGAAATTCTCTTAACAATCCAAATATTCAATTAATTTTTTTATATCTTTTATAGTTTTCAATGTACGGGGGAAATACAAAATTTTTGTTAAAATTTGTAATTCCTTCGTAACTGTTTTTTTAATTAACGTACAAAAAGTTATAACCTATCGAAAGAATGGAAATGTTTTTAAAAATCCAAAATTCCAATTAATTTTTTTATATCTTTTATCGTTTTTAAAAAACGGGGGAAATACCAAATTTTTGTTAAAATTTGTAATTCCCTCGTAACTTTTTTATTAATTACCGTAAAAAAAGTTATAACCGATCAAAAGATAGGAAATTTTCTCAAGAATCCAAATTTTCAATTAATTTTTTTTATATCTTTTATAGTTTTTAATATACGGGGGAAATACAAAATTTTTGTTAAAATTTGTAATCTGTAACTTTTTATTATTTACCGTACAAAAAGTTATAACCTATCAAAAGATAGGAAATTCTCTCAACAATCCAAATATCCAATTAATTTTTTTATATCTTTTATAGTTTTCAATATACGGGGGAAATACAAAATTTTTGTTTAAATTTGAAATTCCCTCGTAACTTTTTTATTAATTCTTGTACAAAAAGTTGTAACCTATCAAAAGATAGGAAATTTTCTCAAGAATCCAAATTTTTAATTAATTTTTTTATATCTTTTATAGTTTTCAATATACGGGGGAAATACCAAATTTTTGTTAAAATTTGTAAATCCCTCGTAACTTGTTTATTTATTAACGTACAGAAAGTTATAACATATCAAAAGATAGAAAATTTTCTTAAAAATTCAAAATTCCAACTAGTTTTTTCATATCTTTTATAGTTTTCAATATAAGGGGGAAATACCAAATTTTTGTTAAAATTTGTAATTCCCTCGTAACTTTTTTATTAATTACCGTACAAAAAGTTATAACCTATCAAAAGATAGGAAATTTTCTCAAGAATCCAAATATCCAATTAATTTTTTTATATCTTTTGTAGTTTTCAATATACGGGGGAAATACAAAATTTTTGTTTAAATTTGAAATTCCCTGGTAACTTTTTTTTAATTACCGTACAAAAAGTTATAACCTATTAAAAGATAGGAAATTTTGTAAGCAATCCAAATTTCCGATTAGTCTTTTTATATCTCTTATAGTATTCAATATACGGGGGAAATACAAAATTTTTGTTAAAATTTGTAAATCCCTCGTAACTTTTTTATTAATTACCGTACAAAAAATTATAACCTATTAAAAGATAGAAAATTTTCTTAAAAATTCAAAATTCCAACTAGTTTTTTCATATCTTTTATAGTTTTCAATATACGGGGGAAATACCAAATTTTTGTTAAAATTTGTAATTCCCTCGTAACTTTTTTATTAATTACCGTACAAAAAGTTATAACCTATCAAAAGATAGGAAATTTTCTCAAGAATCCAAATTTTCAATTAATTTTTTTATATCTTTTATAGTTTTCAATATACGGGGGTAATACAAAATTTTTGTTAAAATTTGTAATTCCCTCGTAACTTTTTTAATAATTACCGTACAAAAAGTTATAACCTATTAAAAGATAGGAAATTCTCTCAACAATCCAAATTTTTAATTAATTTTTTTATATCTTTTGTAGTTTTCAATATACGGGGGAAATACAAAATTTTTGTTAAAATTTGAAATTCCCTCGTAACTTTTTTATTAATTACCGTACAAAAAGTTATAACCTATGAAGAGATAGGAAATTTGTTTAGCAACCAAATTTCCAATTAGTCTTTTTATATCTTTTATAGTTTTCAATATACAGGGGAAATACAAAATTTTTGTTAAAATTTGTAAATCCATCGTAACTTTTTTATTAACTAACGTACAAAAAGTAATAACCTATTAGCAATCCAAATTTCCGATTAGTCTTTTTATATCTTTTATAGTTTTTAATATACGGGGGAAATACCAAATTTTGGTTAAAATTTGTAAATCCCTCGTAACTTGTTTATTAATTAACATACAAAAAGTTATAACCTATTAGAAGATAGAAAATTTTCTTAAAAATTCAAAATTCCAACTAGTTTTTTCATATCTTTTATAGTTTTTAATATACGGGAAAAATACAAAATTTTTGTTAAAATTTGTAATTCCCTCGTAACTTTTTTATTAATTAACGTACAAAAAGTTATAACCTATCAAAAGAAAGAAAATTTGCTCAGCAATCCAAATTTCTAATTAATTTTTTTTTATCTTTTATAGTTTTCAATATACGGGGGAAATACAAAATTTTTGTTAAAATTTGTACATCCCTCGTAACTTTTTTATTAATTAGCGTACAGAAAGTTGTAGCCTATCAAAAGATAGAAAATTTTCATAAAAATTCAAAATTCCAATTAGTTTTTTCATATCTTTTATAGTTTTCAATATACAGGGGAAATACAAAATTTTTGTTAAAATTTGAAATTCCCTCGTAACTTTTTTATTAATTACCCTACAAAAAGTTATAACCTATCAAAAGATAGGAAATTTTCTCAGCAATACAAATTTCCGATTAGTCTTTTTATATCTTTTATAGTTTTCAATATACGGGGGAAATACCAAATTTTTGTTAAAATTTGTAAATCCCTCTTAACTTTTTTATTAATTAACATACAGAAAGTTAAAACCTATTAAAAGATAGAAAATTTTCTTAAAAATTCAAAATTCAAAAAGTTATAACCTATCAAAAGAAAGGAAATTTGCTCAGAAATCCAAATTTCTAATTAATTTTTTTTTATCTTTTATAGTTTTCAATATACGGGGGAAATACAAAATTTTTGTTAAAATTTGTAATTCCTCGTAACTTTTTTATTATTTACCGTACAAAAAGTTATAACCTATCAAAAGATAGGAAATTCTCTCAACAATCCAAATATCCAATTAATTTTTTTTATATCTTTTACAGTTTTCAATATACGGGGGAAATACAAAATTTTTGTTAAAATTTGAAATTCCCTCGTAACTTTTTTATTAATTACCGTACAAAAAGTTATAACCTATCAAAAGATAGGAAATTTTCTCAGCAATACAAATTTCCGATTAGTCTTTTTATATCTTTTATAGTTTTCAATATACGGGGGAAATACCAAATTTTTGTTAAAATTTGTAAATCCCTCGTAACTTGTTTACTAATTAACATACAGAAAGTTAGAACCTATCAAAAGAAAGAAAATTTTCTTAAAAATTCAAAATTCCAACTACTTTTTTCATATCTTTTATATTTTTCAATATACGGGGGAAATACAAAATTTTTGTTAAAATTTGTAATTCCCTCGTAACTTTTTTATTAATTACCGTACAAAATGTTATAACCTATCAAAAGATAGGAAATTTTTTCAAGAATCCAAATTTTCAATTAATTTTTTTATATCTTTAATAGTTTTCAATATACGGGGGAAATACAAAATTTTTGTTAAAATTTGTAATTCCCTCGTAACTTTTTTATTATTTACCGTACAAAAAGTTATAACCTATCAAAAGATAGGAAATTCTCTCAGCAATCCAAATATCCAATTAATTTTTTTATATCTTTTGTAGTTTTCAATATACAAGGAAAATACAAAATTTTTGTTAAAATTTGAAATTCCCTCGTAACTTTTTTATTAATTACCGTACAAAAAGTTAAAACCTATTAAAAGATAGGAAATTTTTTTAGCAATCCAAATTTCCGATAAGTCTTTTTATATCTTTTATAGTTTTCAATATACGGGGGAAATACAAAATTTTTGTTAAAATTTGTAAATCCCTCGTAACTTTTTTATTAATTAACGTACAAAAAGTTATAACCTATCGAAAGAAAGAAAATTTTTTTAAAAATCCAAAGTTCCAATTAGTTCTTTCATATCTTCTATAGTTCTCAATATACGGGGGAAATACCAAATTTTTGTTAAAATTTGTAATTCCCTCGTAACTTTTTTATTAATTACCGTACAAAAAGTTATAACCTACCAAAAGATAGGAAATTTTCTCAAGAATCCAAATTTTCAATTAATTTTTTTATATCTTTTATAGTTTTCAATGTACAGGGGAAATCCCAAATTTTTGTTAAAATTTGTAATTCCCTCGTAACTTTTTTATTAATTAACGTACACAAAGTTATAACCTATCAAAAGATAGGAAATTTTCTCAGCAACACAAATTTTTGATTTGTCTTTTTATATCTTTTCTAGTTTTCAATATACGGGGGAAATACAAAATTTTTGTTAAAATTTGTAATTCCCTCGTAACTGTTTTCTTAATTAACGTACAAAAAGTTATAACCTATCAAAAGAAAGGAAATTTGCTCAGCAATCCAAATTTCTAATTAATTTTTTTTTATCTTTTATAGTTTTCAATATACGGGGGAAATACAAAATTTTTGTTAAAATTTGTAATTCCCTCGTAACTTTTTTATTATTTACCGTACAAAAAGTTATAACCTATCAAAAGATAGGAAATTCTCTCAACAACCCAAATATCCAATTAATTTTTTTATTTTTTTTATAGTTCTCAATATACGGGGGAAATACAAAATTTTTGTTAAAATTTGAAATACCCTCGTAACTTTTTTATTAATTACCGTACAAAAAGTTATAACCTACTAAAAGATAGGAAATTTTCTTAGCAATCCAAATTTCCGATTAGTCTTTTTATATCCTTTATAGTTTTCAATATACGGGGGAAATACCAAATTTTTGTTAAAATTTGTAAATCCCTCGTAACTTGTTTATTAATTAACGTACAGAAAGTTATAAAACCTATTAAAAGATAGAAAATTTTCTTAAAAATTCAAAATTCAGATAGTTATAACCTATCAAAAGAAAGGAAATTTGCTCAGCAATCCAAATTTCTAATTAAATTTTTTTTATCTTTTATAGTTTTCAATATACGGGGGAAATACAAAATTTTTGTTAAAATTTGTAATTCCCTCGTAACTTTTTTATTATTTACCGTACAAAAAGTTATAACCTATCAAAAGATAGGAAATTCTCTCAACAATCCAAATATCCAATTAATTTTTTTATATCTTTTACAGTTTTCAATATACGGGGGAAATACAAAATTTTTGTTAAAATTTGTAATTCCCTCGTAACTTTTTTATTAATTACCGTACAAAAAGTTATAACCGATCAAAAGAAAGGAAATTTTTTTAGAAATCCAAAATTCCAATTATTTTTTTCATATCTTTTATAGTTTTCAATATACGGGGGAAATACAAAATTTTTGTTAAAATTTTTAATTCCCTCGTAACTTTTTTATTAATTAACGTACACAAAGTTATAACCTATCAAAAGATAGGAAATTTTCTCAGCAACACAAATTTTTGATTAGTCTTTTTATATCTTTTCTAGTTTTCAATATACGGGGGAAATACAAAATTTTTGTTAAAATTTGTAATTCCCTCGTAACTGTTTTCTTAATTAACGTACAAAAAGTTATAACCTATCAAAAGAAAGGAAATTTGCTCAGCAATCCAAATTTCTAATTAATTTTTTTTTATCTTTTATAGTTTTCAATATACGGGGGAAATACAAAATTTTTGTTAAAATTTGTAATTCCCTTGTAACTTTTTTATTATTTACCGTACAAAAAGTTATAACCTATCAAAAGATAGGAAATTCTCTCAACAACCCAAATATCCAATTAATTTTTTTATTTTTTTTATAGTTCTCAATATACGGGGGAAATACAAAATTTTTGTTAAAATTTGAAATTGCCTCGTAACTTTTTTATTAATTACCGTACAAAAAGTTATAACCTACTAAAAGATAGGAAATTTTCTTAGCAATGCAAATTTCCGATTAGTCTTTTTATATCTTTTATAGTTTTCAATATACGGGGGAAATACCAAATTTTTGTTAAAATTTGTAAATCCCTCTTAACTTTTTTATTAATTAACATACAGAAAGTTAAAACCTATTAAAAGATAGAAAATTTTCTTAAAAATTCAAAATTCAAAAAGTTATAACCTATCAAAAGAAAGGAAATTTGCTCAGAAATCCAAATTTCTAATTAATTTTTTTTTATCTTTTATAGTTTTCAATATACGGGGGAAATACAAAATTTTTGTTAAAATTTGTAATTCCTCGTAACTATTTTATTATTTACCGTACAAAAAGTTATAACCTATCAAAAGATAGGAAATTCTCTCAACAATCCAAATATCCAATTAATTTTTTTTATATCTTTTACAGTTTTCAATATACGGGGGAAATACAAAATTTTTGTTAAAATTTGAAATTCCCTCGTAACTTTTTTATTAATTACCGTACAAAAAGTTATAACCTATCAAAAGATAGGAAATTTTCTCAGCAATACAAATTTCCGATTAGTCTTTTTATATCTTTTATAGTTTTCAATATACGGGGGAAATACCAAATTTTTGTTAAAATTTGTAAATCCCTCGTAACTTGTTTACTAATTAACATACAGAAAGTTAGAACCTATCAAAAGAAAGAAAATTTTCTTAAAAATTCAAAATTCCAACTACTTTTTTCATATCTTTTATATTTTTCAATATACGGGGGAAATACAAAATTTTTGTTAAAATTTGTAATTCCCTCGTAACTTTTTTATTAATTACCGTACAAAATGTTATAACCTATCAAAAGATAGGAAATTTTTTCAAGAATCCAAATTTTCAATTAATTTTTTTATATCTTTAATAGTTTTCAATATACGGGGGAAATACAAAATTTTTGTTAAAATTTGTAATTCCCTCGTAACTTTTTTATTATTTACCGTACAAAAAGTTATAACCTATCAAAAGATAGGAAATTCTCTCAGCAATCCAAATATCCAATTAATTTTTTTATATCTTTTGTAGTTTTCAATATACAAGGAAAATACAAAATTTTTGTTAAAATTTGAAATTCCCTCGTAACTTTTTTATTAATTACCGTACAAAAAGTTAAAACCTATTAAAAGATAGGAAATTTTTTTAGCAATCCAAATTTCCGATAAGTCTTTTTATATCTTTTATAGTTTTCAATATACGGGGGAAATACAAAATTTTTGTTAAAATTTGTAAATCCCTCGTAACTTTTTTATTAATTATCGTACAAAAAGTTATAACCTATCGAAAGAAAGAAAATTTTTTTAAAAATCCAAAGTTCCAATTAGTTCTTTCATATCTTCTATAGTTCTCAATATACGGGGGAAATACCAAATTTTTGTTAAAATTTGTAATTCCCTCGTAACTTTTTTATTAATTACCGTACAAAAAGTTATAACCTACCAAAAGATAGGAAATTTTCTCAAGAATCCAAATTTTCAATTAATTTTTTTATATCTTTTATAGTTTTCAATGTACAGGGGAAATCCCAAATTTTTGTTAAAATTTGTAATTCCCTCGTAACTTTTTTATTAATTAACGTACACAAAGTTATAACCTATCAAAAGATAGGAAATTTTCTCAGCAACACAAATTTTTGATTTGTCTTTTTATATCTTTTCTAGTTTTCAATATACGGGGGAAATACAAAATTTTTGTTAAAATTTGTAATTCCCTCGTAACTGTTTTCTTAATTAACGTACAAAAAGTTGTAACCTATCAAAAGAAAGGAAATTTGCTCAGCAATCCAAATTTCTAATTAATTTTTTTTTATCTTTTATAGTTTTCAATATACGGGGGAAATACAAAATTTTTGTTAAAATTTGTAATTCCCTCGTAACTTTTTTATTATTTACCGTACAAAAAGTTATAACCTATCAAAAGATAGGAAATTCTCTCAACAACCCAAATATCCAATTAATTTTTTTATTTTTTTTATAGTTCTCAATATACGGGGGAAATACAAAATTTTTGTTAAAATTTGAAATACCCTCGTAACTTTTTTATTAATTACCGTACAAAAAGTTATAACCTACTAAAAGATAGGAAATTTTCTTAGCAATCCAAATTTCCGATTAGTCTTTTTATATCCTTTATAGTTTTCAATATACGGGGGAAATACCAAATTTTTGTTAAAATTTGTAAATCCCTCGTAACTTGTTTATTAATTAACGTACAGAAAGTTATAAAACCTATTAAAAGATAGAAAATTTTCTTAAAAATTCAAAATTCAGATAGTTATAACCTATCAAAAGAAAGGAAATTTGCTCAGCAATCCAAATTTCTAATTAAATTTTTTTTATCTTTTATAGTTTTCAATATACGGGGGAAATACAAAATTTTTGTTAAAATTTGTAATTCCCTCGTAACTTTTTTATTATTTACCGTACAAAAAGTTATAACCTATCAAAAGATAGGAAATTCTCTCAACAATCCAAATATCCAATTAATTTTTTTATATCTTTTACAGTTTTCAATATACGGGGGAAATACAAAATTTTTGTTAAAATTTGTAATTCCCTCGTAACTTTTTTATTAATTACCGTACAAAAAGTTATAACCGATCAAAAGAAAGGAAATTTTTTTAGAAATCCAAAATTCCAATTATTTTTTTCATATCTTTTATAGTTTTCAATATACGGGGGAAATACAAAATTTTTGTTAAAATTTTTAATTCCCTCGTAACTTTTTTATTAATTAACGTACACAAAGTTATAACCTATCAAAAGATAGGAAATTTTCTCAGCAACACAAATTTTTGATTAGTCTTTTTATATCTTTTCTAGTTTTCAATATACGGGGGAAATACAAAATTTTTGTTAAAATTTGTAATTCCCTCGTAACTGTTTTCTTAATTAACGTACAAAAAGTTATAACCTATCAAAAGAAAGGAAATTTGCTCAGCAATCCAAATTTCTAATTATTTTTTTTTTATCTTTTATAGTTTTCAATATACGGGGGAAATACAAAATTTTTGTTAAAATTTGTAATTCCCTTGTAACTTTTTTATTATTTACCGTACAAAAAGTTATAACCTATCAAAAGATAGGAAATTCTCTCAACAACCCAAATATCCAATTAATTTTTTTATTTTTTTTATAGTTCTCAATATACGGGGGAAATACAAAATTTTTGTTAAAATTTGAAATTGCCTCGTAACTTTTTTATTAATTACCGTACAAAAAGTTATAACCTACTAAAAGATAGGAAATTTTCTTAGCAATGCAAATTTCCGATTAGTCTTTTTATATCCTTTATAGTTTTCAATATACGGGGGAAATACCAAATTTTTGTTAAAATTTGTAAATCCCTCGTAACTTGTTTATTAATTAACGTACAGAAAGTTATAAAACCTATTAAAAGATAGAAAATTTTCTTAAAAATTCAAAATTCAGAAAGTTATAACCTATCAAAAGAAAGGAAATTTGCTCAGCAATCCAAATTTCTAATTAAATTTTTTTTATCTTTTATAGTTTTCAATATACGGGGGAAATACAAAATTTTTGTTAAAATTTGTAATTCCCTCGTAACTTTTTTATTATTTACCGTACAAAAAGTTATAACCTATCAAAAGATAGGAAATTCTCTCAACAATCCAAATATCCAATTAATTTTTTTATATCTTTTACAGTTTTCAATATACGGGGGAAATACAAAATTTTTGTTAAAATTTGTAATTCCCTCGTAACTTTTTTATTAATTACCGTACAAAAAGTTATAACCGATCAAAAGAAAGGAAATTTTTTTAGAAATCCAAAATTCCAATTATTTTTTTCATATCTTTTATAGTTTTCAATATACGGGGGAAATACAAAATTTTTGTTAAAATTTGTAATTCCCTCGTAACTTTTTTATTATTTACCGTACAAAAAGTTATAACCTATCAAAAGATAGGAAATTCTCTCAACAACCCAAATATCCAATTAATTTTTTTATTTTTTTTTATAGTTTTCAATATACGGGGGAAATACAAAATTTTTGTTAAAATTTGAAATTCCCTCGTAACTTTTTTATTAATTACCGTACAAAAAGTTATAACCTATTAAAAGATAGGAAATTTTCTTAGCAATCCAAATTTCCGATTAGTCTTTTTATATCTTTTATAGTTTTCAATATACGGGGGAAATACCAAATTTTTGTTAAAATTTGTAAATCCCTCGTAACTTGTTTATTAATTAACGTACAGAAAGTTATAAAACCTATTAAAAGATAGAAAATTTTCTTAAAAATTCAAAATTCAAAAAGTTATAACCTATCAAAAGAAAGGAAATTTGCTCAGCAATCCAAATTTCTAATTAAATTTTTTTTATCTTTTATAGTTTTCAATATACGGGGAAAATACAAAATTTTTGTTAAAATTTGTAATTCCCTCGTTATTTTTTATTATTTACCGTACAAAAAGTTATAACCTATCAAAAGATAGGAAATTCTCTCAACAATCCAAATATCCAATTAATTTTTTTATATCTTTTACAGTTTTCAATATACGGGGGAAATACAAAATTTTTGTTAAAATTTGAAATTCCCTCGTAACTTTTTTATTAATTACCGTACAAAAAGTTATAACCTATCAAAAGATAGGAAATTTTCTCAGCAATACAAATTTCCGATTAGTCTTTTTATATCTGTTATAGTTTTCAATATACGGGGGAAATACCAAATTTTTGTTAAAATTTGTAAATCCCTCGTAACTTGTTTATTAATTAACATACAGAAAGTTAGAACCTATTAAAAGATAGAAAATTTTCTTAAAAATTCAAAATTCCAACTACTTTTTTCATATCTTTTATAGTTTTCAATATACGGGGGTAATACAAAATTTTTGTTAAAATTTGTAATTCCCTCGTAACTTTTTAATTAATTACCGTACAAAAAGTTATAACCGATCAAAAGAAAGGAAATTTTTTTAGAAATCCAAAATTCCAATTATTTTTTTCATATCTTTTATAGTTTTCAATATACGGGGGAAATACAAATTTTTTTTTAAAATTTGTAATTCCCTCTTAACTTTTTTATTATTTACCGTACAAAAAGTTATAACCTATTAAAAGATAGGAAATTCTCTCAACAATCCAAATATCCAATTAATTTTTTTATATCTTTTGTAGTTTTCAATATACGGGGGAAATACAAAATTTTTGTTAAAATTTGAAATTCCCTGGTAACTTTTTTTTAATTACCGTACAAAAAGTTATAACCTATTAGAAGATAGGAAATTTTGTAAGCAATACAAATTTCCGATTAGTCTTTTTATATCTCTTATAGTATTCAATATACGGGGGAAATACAAAATTTTTGTTAAAATTTGTAAATCCCTCGTAACTTTTTTATTAATTACCGTACAAAAAATTATAACCTATTAAAAGATAGAAAATTTTCTCAAGAATCCAAATTTTCAATTAATTTTTTTATATCTTTTATAATTTTCAATATACGGGGAAAATATCAAATTTTTGTTAAAATTTGTAAATCCCTCGTAACTTGTTTATTAATTAACGTACAGAAAGTAATAACATATTAAAAGATAGAAAATTTTCTTAAAAATTCAAAATTCCAACTACTTTTTTCATATCTTTTATAGTTTTCAATATACGGGGGAAATACAAAATTTTTGTTAAAATTTGTAATTCCTTCGTAACTTTTTTATTAATTACCGTACAAAAAGTTATAACCGATCAAAAGAAAGGAAATTTTTTTAGAAATCCAAAATTCCAATTATTTTTTTCATATCTTTTATAGTTTTTAATATACGGGGGAAATACAAAATTTTTGTTAAAATTTGTAATTCCCTCGTAACTTTTTTATTATTTACCGTACAAAAAGTTATAACCTATCAAAAGATAGAAAATTCTCTCAACAACCCAAATGTCCAATTAATTTTTTTATTTCTTTTATAGTTTTCAATATACGGGGGAAATACAAAATTTTTGTTAAAATTTGAAATTCCCTCGTAACTTTTTTATTAATTACCGTACAAAAAGTTATAACCTATTAAAAGATAGGAAATTTTCTTAGCAATCCAAATTTACGATTAGTCTTTTTATATCTTTTATAGTTTTCAATATACGGGGGAAATACCAAATTTTTGTTAAAATTTGTAAATCCCTCGTAACTTGTTTATTAATTAACGTACAGAAAGTTATAAAACCTATTAAAAGATAGAAAATTTTCTTAAAAATTCAAAATTCAAAAAGTTATAACCTATCAAAAGAAAGGAAATTTGCTCAGCAATCCAAATTTCTAATTAAATTTTTTTTATCTTTTATAGTTTTCAATATACGGGGGAAATACAAAATTTTTGTTAAAATTTGTAATTCCCTCGTAACTTTTTTATTATTTACCGTACAAAAAGTTATAACCTATCAAAAGATAGGAAATTCTCTCAACAATCCAAATATCCAATTAATTTTTTTTATATCTTTTACAGTTTTCAATATACGGGGGAAATACAAAATTTTTGTTAAAATTTGAAATTCCCTCGTAACTTTTTTATTAATTACCGTACAAAAAGTTATAACCTATCAAAAGATAGGAAATTTTCTCAGCAATACAAATTTCCGATTGGTCTTTTTATATCTTTTATAGTTTTCAATATACGGGGGAAATACCAAATTTTTGTTAAAATTTGTAAATCCCTCGTAACTTGTTTACTAATTAACATACAGAAAGTTAGAACCTATTAAAAATAGAAAATTTTCTTAAAAATTCAAAATTCCAACTACCTTTTTCATATCTTTTATAGTTTTCAATATACGGGGGAAATACAAAATTTTTGTTAAAATTTGTAATTCCCTCGTAACTTGTTTATTAATTACCGTACAAAAAGTTATAACCGATCAAAAGAAAGGAAATTTTTTTAGAAATCCAAAATTCCAATTATTTTTTTCATATCTTTTATAGTTTTCAATATACGGGGGAAATACAAAATTTTTGTTAAAATTTGTAATTCCCTCGTAACTTTTTTATTATTTACCGTACAAAAAGTTATAACCTATTAAAAGATAGGAAATTCTCTCAACAATCCAAATATCCAATTAATTTTTTTATATCTTTTGTAGTTTTCAATATACGGGGGAAATACAAAATTTTTGTTAAAATTTGAAATTCCCTGGTAACTTTTTTTTAATTACCGTACAAAAAGTTATAACCTATTAGAAGATAGGAAATTTCGTAAGCAATCCAAATTTCCGATTAGTCTTTTTATATCTCTTATAGTATTCAATATACGGGGGAAATACAAAATTTTTGTTAAAATTTGTAAATCCCTCGTAACTTTTTTATTAATTACCGTACAAAAAATTATAACCTATTAAAATATAGAAAATTTTCTCAAGAATCCAAATTTTCAATTAATTTTTTTATATCTTTTATAGTTTTCAATATACGGGGGAAATACCAAATTTTTGTTAAAATTTGTAATTCCCTCGTAACTTTTTTATTAATTACCGTACAAAAAGTTATAACCTATCAAAAGATAGGAAATTCCCTCAGCAATCCAAATTTTCAATTAATTTTTTTATATCTTGTGTAGTTTTCAATATACGGGGGAAATACAAAATTTTTGTTAAAATTTGAAATTCCCTCGTAACTTTTTTATTAATTACCGTACAAAAAGTTATAACCTATAAAAAGATAGGAATTTTTTTTAGCAATCCAAATTTCCGATTAGTCTTTTTATATCTTTTGTAGTTTTCAATATACGGGGGAAATACAAAATTTTTGTTAAAATTTGTAATTCCCTCGTAACTTTTTTATTAATTACCGTACAAAAAGTTATAACTTATCAAAAGAAAGGAAATTTTTTAAGAACTCCAAAATTCCAATCATTTTTTTTATATCTTTTATAGTTTTTAATATACGGGGGAAATACCAAATTTTTGTTAAAATTTGTAATTCCCTCGTAACTTTTTTATTAATTACCGTACAAAAAGTTAAAACCTATTAAAAGATAGGAAATTTTTTTAGCAATCCAAATTTTCGATTAGTCTTTTTATATCTTTTATAGTTTTCAATATACGGGGGAAATACAAAATTTTTGTTAAAATTTGTAAATCCCTCGTAACTTTTTTATTAATTAACGTACAAAAAGTTATAACCTATCGAAAGAAAGGAAATTTTTTTAAAAATCAAAAATTCCAATTAATTTTTTTATATCTTTTATCGTTTTTAAAAAACGGGGGAAATACCAAATTTTTCTTAAAATTTGTAAATCCCTCGTAATTTTTTTATTAATACACATACAGAAAGTTGTAACCTATCAAAAGATAGGAAATTTTCTTAAAAATCCAAAGTTCCAATTAGTTCTTTCATATCTTCTATAGTTCTCAATATACGGGGGAAATACCAAATTTTTGTTAAAATTTGTAATTCCCTCGTAACTTTTTTATTAATTACCGTACAAAAAGTTATAACCTACCAAAAGATAGGAAATTTTCTCAAGAATCCAAATTTTCAATTATTTTTTTTATATCTTTTATAGTTTTCAATGTACAGGGGAAATCCCAAATTTTTGTTAAAATTTGTAATTCCCTCGTAACTTTTTTATTAATTAACGTACACAAAGTTATAACCTATCAAAAGATAGGAAATTTTCTCAGCAACACAAATTTTTGATTAGTCTTTTTATATCTTTTCTAGTTTTCAATATACGGGGGAAATACAAAATTTTTGTTAAAATTTGTAATTCCCTCGTAACTGTTTTCTTAATTAACGTACAAAAAGTTATAACCTATCAAAAAAAAGGAAATTTGCTCAGCAATCCAAATTTCTTATTAATTTTTTTTTATCTTTTATAGTTTTCAATATACGGGGGAAATACAAAATTTTTGTTAAAATTTGTAATTCCCTCGTAACTTTTTTATTATTTACCGTACAAAAAGTTATAACCTATCAAAAGATAGGAAATTCTCTCAACAACCCAAATATCCAATTAATTTTTTTATTTCTTTTATAGTTTTCAATATACGGGGGAAATACAAAATTTTTGTTAAAATTTGAAATTCCCTCGTAACTTTTTTATTAATTACCGTACAAAAAGTTATAACCTATTAAAAGATAGGAAATTTTCTTAGCAATCCAAATTTCCGATTAGTCTTTTTATATCTTTTATAGTTTTCAATATACGGGGGAAATACCAAATTTTTGTTAAAATTTGTAAATCCCTCGTAACTTGTTTATTAATTAACGTACAGAAAGTTATAAAACCTATTAAAAGATAGAAAATTTTCATAAAAATTCAAAATTCAAAAAGTTATAACCTATCAAAAGAAAGGAAATTTGCTCAGCAATCCAAATTTCTAATTAAATTTTTTTTATCTTTTATAGTTTTCAATATACGGGGGAAATACAAAATTTTTGTTAAAATTTGTAATTCCCTCGTAACTTTTTTATTATTTACCGTACAAAAAGTTATAACCTATCAAAAGATAGGAAATTCTCTCAACAATCCAAATATCCAATTAATTTTTTTATATCTTTTACAGTTTTCAATATACGGGGGAAATACAAAATTTTTGTTAAAATTTGAAATTCCCTCGTAACTTTTTTATTAATTACCGTACAAAAAGTTATAACCTATCAAAAGATAGGAAATTTTCTCAGCAATACAAATTTCCGATTAGTCTTTTTATATCTTTTATAGTTTTCAATATACGGGGGAAATACCAAATTTTTGTTAAAATTTGTAATTCCCTCGTAACTTGTTTACTAATTAACATACAGAAAGTTAGAACCTATTAAAAATAGAAAATTTTCTTAAAAATTCAAAATTCCAACTACCTTTTTCATATCTTTTATAGTTTTCAATATACGGGGGAAATACAAAATTTTTGTTAAAATTTGTAATTCCCTCGTAACTTGTTTATTAATTACCGTACAAAAAGTTATAACCGATCAAAAGAAAGGAAATTTTTTTAGAAATCCAAAATTCCAATTATTTTTTTCATATCTTTTATAGTTTTCAATATACGGGGGAAATACAAAATTTTTGTTAAAATTTGTAATTCCCTCGTAACTTTTTTATTATTTACCGTACAAAAAGTTATAACCTATTAAAAGATAGGAAATTCTCTCAACAATCCAAATATCCAATTAATTTTTTTATATCTTTTGTAGTTTTCAATATACGGGGGAAATACAAAATTTTTGTTAAAATTTGAAATTCCCTGGTAACTTTTTTTTAATTACCGTACAAAAAGTTATAACCTATTAGAAGATAGGAAATTTCGTAAGCAATCCAAATTTCCGATTAGTCTTTTTATATCTCTTATAGTATTCAATATACGGGGGAAATACAAAATTTTTGTTAAAATTTGTAAATCCCTCGTAACTTTTTTATTAATTACCGTACAAAAAATTATAACCTATTAAAATATAGAAAATTTTCTCAAGAATCCAAATTTTCAATTAATTTTTTTATATCTTTTATAGTTTTCAATATACGGGGGAAATACCAAATTTTTGTTAAAATTTGTAATTCCCTCGTAACTTTTTTATTAATTACCGTACAAAAAGTTATAACCTATCAAAAGATAGGAAATTCCCTCAGCAATCCAAATTTTCAATTAATTTTTTTATATCTTGTGTAGTTTTCAATATACGGGGGAAATACAAAATTTTTGTTAAAATTTGTAATTCCCTCGTAACTTTTTTATTAATTACCGTACAAAAAGTTATAACTTATCAAAAGAAAGGAAATTTTTTAAGAACTCCAAAATTCCAATCATTTTTTTTATATCTTTTATAGTTTTTAATATACGGGGGAAATACCAAATTTTTGTTAAAATTTGTAATTCCCTCGTAACTTTTTTATTAATTACCGTACAAAAAGTTAAAACCTATTAAAAGATAGGAAATTTTTTTAGCAATCCAAATTTTCGATTAGTCTTTTTATATCTTTTATAGTTTTCAATATACGGGGGAAATACAAAATTTTTGTTAAAATTTGTAAATCCCTCGTAACTTTTTTATTAATTAACGTACAAAAAGTTATAACCTATCGAAAGAAAGGAAATTTTTTTAAAAATCAAAAATTCCAATTAATTTTTTTATATCTTTTATCGTTTTTAAAAAACGGGGGAAATACCAAATTTTTCTTAAAATTTGTAAATCCCTCGTAATTTTTTTATTAATACACATACAGAAAGTTGTAACCTATCAAAAGATAGGAAATTTTCTTAAAAATCCAAAGTTCCAATTAGTTCTTTCATATCTTCTATAGTTCTCAATATACGGGGGAAATACCAAATTTTTGTTAAAATTTGTAATTCCCTCGTAACTTTTTTATTAATTACCGTACAAAAAGTTATAACCTACCAAAAGATAGGAAATTTTCTCAAGAATCCAAATTTTCAATTATTTTTTTTATATCTTTTATAGTTTTCAATGTACAGGGGAAATCCCAAATTTTTGTTAAAATTTGTAATTCCCTCGTAACTTTTTTATTAATTAACGTACACAAAGTTATAACCTATCAAAAGATAGGAAATTTTCTCAGCAACACAAATTTTTGATTAGTCTTTTTATATCTTTTCTAGTTTTCAATATACGGGGGAAATACAAAATTTTTGTTAAAATTTGTAATTCCCTCGTAACTGTTTTCTTAATTAACGTACAAAAAGTTATAACCTATCAAAAAAAAGGAAATTTGCTCAGCAATCCAAATTTCTTATTAATTTTTTTTTATCTTTTATAGTTTTCAATATACGGGGGAAATACAAAATTTTTGTTAAAATTTGTAATTCCCTCGTAACTTTTTTATTATTTACCGTACAAAAAGTTATAACCTATCAAAAGATAGGAAATTCTCTCAACAACCCAAATATCCAATTAATTTTTTTATTTCTTTTATAGTTTTCAATATACGGGGGAAATACAAAATTTTTGTTAAAATTTGAAATTCCCTCGTAACTTTTTTATTAATTACCGTACAAAAAGTTATAACCTATTAAAAGATAGGAAATTTTCTTAGCAATCCAAATTTCCGATTAGTCTTTTTATATCTTTTATAGTTTTCAATATACGGGGGAAATACCAAATTTTTGTTAAAATTTGTAAATCCCTCGTAACTTGTTTATTAATTAACGTACAGAAAGTTATAAAACCTATTAAAAGATAGAAAATTTTCATAAAAATTCAAAATTCAAAAAGTTATAACCTATCAAAAGAAAGGAAATTTGCTCAGCAATCCAAATTTCTAATTAAATTTTTTTTATCTTTTATAGTTTTCAATATACGGGGGAAATACAAAATTTTTGTTAAAATTTGTAATTCCCTCGTAACTTTTTTATTATTTACCGTACAAAAAGTTATAACCTATCAAAAGATAGGAAATTCTCTCAACAATCCAAATATCCAATTAATTTTTTTATATCTTTTACAGTTTTCAATATACGGGGGAAATACAAAATTTTTGTTAAAATTTGAAATTCCCTCGTAACTTTTTTATTAATTACCGTACAAAAAGTTATAACCTATCAAAAGATAGGAAATTTTCTCAGCAATACAAATTTCCGATTAGTCTTTTTATATCTTTTATAGTTTTCAATATACGGGGGAAATACCAAATTTTTGTTAAAATTTGTAATTCCCTCGTAACTTTTTTATTAATTACCGTACAAAAAGTTATAACCGATCAAAAGAAAGGAAATTTTCTCAAGAATCCAAATTTTCAATTATTTTTTTTATATCTTTTATAGTTTTCAATGTACAGGGGAAATCCCAAATTTTTGTTAAAATTTGTAATTCCCTCGTAACTTTTTTATTAATTAACGTACACAAAGTTATAACCTATCAAAAGATAGGAAATTTTCTCAGCAACACAAATTTTTGATTAGTCTTTTTATATCTTTTCTAGTTTTCAATATACGGGGGAAATACAAAATTTTTGTTAAAATTTGTAATTCCCTCGTAACTGTTTTCTTAATTAACGTACAAAAAGTTATAACCTATCAAAAGAAAGGAAATTTGCTCAGCAATCCAAATTTCTTATTAATTTTTTTTTATCTTTTATAGTTTTCAATATACGGGGGAATACAAAATTTTTGTTAAAATTTGTAATTCCCTCGTAACTTTTTTATTATTTACCGTACAAAAAGTTGTAACCTATCAAAAGATAGGAAATTCTCTCAACAACCCAAATATCCAATTAATTTTATTATTTCTTTTATAGTTTTCAATATACGGGGGAAATACAAAATTTTTGTTAAAATTTGAAATTCCCTCGTAACTTTTTTATTAATTACCGTACAAAAAGTTATAACCTATTAAAAGATAGGAAATTTTCTTAGCAATCCAAATTTCCGATTAGTCTTTTTATATCTTTTATAGTTTTCAATATACGGGGGAAATACCAAATTTTTGTTAAAATTTGTAAACCCCTCGTAACTTGTTTATTAATTAACGTACAGAAAGTTATAAAACCTATTAAAAGATAGAAAATTTTCATAAAAATTCAAAATGTTATAACCTATCAAAAGAAAGGAAATTTGTTTAGCAATCCAAATTTCTAATTAAATTTTTTTTATCTTTTATAGTTTTCAATATACGGGGGAAATACAAAATTTTTGTTAAAATTTGTAATTCCCTCGTAACTTTTTTATTATTTACCGTACAAAAAGTTATAACCTATCAAAAGATAGGAAATTCTCTCAACAATCCAAATATCCAATTAATTTTTTTATATCTTTTACAGTTTTCAATATACGGGGGAAATACAAAATTTTTGTTAAAATTTGAAATTCCCTCGTAACTTTTTTATTAATTACCGTACAAAAAGTTATAACCTATCAAAAGATAGGAAATTTTCTCAGCAATACAAATTTCCGATTAGTCTTTTTATATCTTTTATAGTTTTCAATATACGGGGGAAATACCAAATTTTTGTTAAAATTTGTAATTCCCTCGTAACTTTTTTATTAATTACCGTACAAAAAGTTATAACCGATCAAAAGAAAGGAAATTTTTTTAGAAATCCAAAATTCCAATTATTTTTTTCATATCTTTTATAGTTTTCAATATACGGGGGAAATACAAAATTTTTGTTAAAATTTGTAATTCCCTCGTAACTTTTTTATTATTTACCGTACAAAAACTTATAACCTATTAAAAGATAGGAAATTCTCTCAACAATCCAAATATCCAATTAACTTTTTTATATCTTTTGTAGTTTTCAATATACGGGGGAAATACAAAATTTTTGTTAAAATTTGAAATTCCCTGGTAACTTTTTTTTAATTACCGTACAAAAAGTTATAACCTATTAGAAGATAGGAAATTTTGTAAGCAATCCAAATTTCCGATTAGTCTTTTTATATCTCTTATATTATTCAATATACGGGGGAAATACAAAATTTTTGTTAAAATTTGTAAATCCCTCGTAACTTTTTTATTAATTACCGTACAAAAAATTATAACCTATTAAAAGATAGAAAATTTTCTCAAGAATCCAAATTTTCAATTAATTTTTTTATATCTTTTATAGTTTTCAATATACGGGGAAAATACCAAATTTTTGTTAAAATTTGTAAATCCCTCGTAACTTGTTTATTAATTAACGTACAGAAAGTTATAACATATTAAAAGATAGAAAATTTTCTTAAAAATTCAAAATTCCAACTAGTTTTTTCATATCTTTTATAGTTTTCAATATACGGGGGAAATACCAAATGTTTGTTAAAATTTGTAATTCCCTCGTACCTTTTTTATTAATTACCGTACAAAAAGTTATAACCTATCAAAAGATAGGAAATTGTCTCAACAATCCAAATTTTCAATTAATTTTTTTATATCTTTTGTAGTTTTCAATATACGGGGGAAATACAAAATTTTTGTTAAAATTTGAAATTCCCTCGTAACTTTTTTATTAATTACCGTACAAAAAGTTATAACCTATGAAAAGATAGGAATTTTTTTTAGCAATCCAAATTTCCGATTAGTCTTTTTATATCTTTTATAGTTTTCAATATACGGGGGAAATACCAAATTTTTGTTAAAATTTGTAAATCCCTCGTAACTAGTTTATTAATTAACATACAGAAAGTTATAACTTATCAAAAGAAAGGAAATTTTTTAAGAACTCCAAAATTCCAATCATTTTTTTTATATCTTTTATAGTTTTTAATATACGGGGGAAATACCAAATTTTTGTTAAAATTTGTAATTCCCTCGTAACTTTTTTATTAATTACCGTACAAAAAGTTATAACCTATCAAAAGATAGAAAATTTTCTCAAAAATCTAAATTTTCAATTAATTTTTTTATATCTTTTGTAGTTTTCAATATACGGGGGAAATACAAAATTTTTGTTAAAATTTGAAATTCCCTCGTAACTTTTTTATTAATTACCGTACAAAAAGTTATAACCCATTAAAAGATAGGAAATTTTTTAAGCAACCAAATTTCCAATTAGTCTTTTTATATCTATTATAGTTTTCAATATACGGGGGAAATACAAAATTTTTGTTAAAATTTGTAAATCCCTCGTAACTTTTTTATTAACTAATGTACAAAAAGTTATAACCTATTTGAAGATAGGAAATTTTCTTAGCAATCCAAATTTCCGATTAGTCTTTTTATATCTTTTATAGTTTTCAATATACGGGGGAAATACCAAATTTTGGTTAAAATTTGTAAATCCCTCGTAACTTGTTTATTAATTAACATACAAAAAGTTATAACCTATTAAAAGATAGAAAATTTTCTTGAAAATTCAAAATTCCAACTAGTTTTTTCATATCTTTTATAGTTTGCAATATACGGGGGAAATACAAAATTTTTGTTAAAATTTGTAATTCCCTCGTAACTTTTTTATTAATTACCGTACAAAAAGTTATAACTTATCAAAAGAAAGAAAATTTTTTTAGAACTCCAAAATTCCAATTATTTTTTTTTATATCTTTTATAGTTTTCAATATACGGGGGAAATACCAAATTTTTGTTAAAATTTGTAATTCCCTCGTAACTTTTTTATTAATTACCGTACAAAAAGTTATAACCTATCAAAAGATAGGAAATTTTCTCAAGAATCCAAATTTTCAATTAATTTTTTTATATCTTTTATAGTTTTCAATATACGGGGAAAATACAAAATTTTTGTTAAAATTTGTAATTCCCTCGTAACTTTTTTATTATTTACCGTACAAAAAGTTATAACCTATCAAAAGATAGGAAATTCTCTCAACAATCCAAATATCCAATTAATTTTTTTATATCTTTTGTAGTTTTCAATATACGGGGAAAATACAAAATTTTTGTTAAAATTTAAAATTCCCTCGTAACTTTTTTATTAATTACCGTACAGAAAGTTAAAACCTTTTAAAAGATAGGAAATTTTTTTAGCAATCCAAATTTCCGATTAGTCTTTTTATATCTTTTATAGTTTTCAATATACGGGGGAAATACAAAATGTTTGTTAAAATTTGTAAATCCCTCGTAACTTTTTTATTAATTAACGTACAAAAAGTTATAACCTATCGAAAGAAAGAAAATTTTTTTAAAAATCCAAAATTCTAATTAATTTTTTTATATCTTTTATCGTTTTTAAAAAACGGGGGAAATACCAAATTTTTCTTAAAATTTCTAAATCCCTCGTAACTTTTTTATTAATACACATACAGAAAGTTGTAACCTATCAAAAGATAGGAAATTTTCTCAAGAATCTAAATTTTCAATTAATTTTTTTATATCTTTTATAGTTTTCAATATACGGGTGAAATACAAAATTTTTGTTAAAATTTGAAATTCCCTCGTAACTTTTTTATTAATTACCGTACAAAAAGTTATAACCTAATAAAAGATAGGAAATTTTTTTAGCAACCAAATTTCCAATTAGTCTGTTTATATCTTTTATAGTTTTCAATATACGGGGGAAAAACAAAATTTTTGTTAAAATTTGTAAATCCCTCGTAACTTTTTTATTAACTAACGTACAAAAAGTTATAACCTATTAGAAGATAGAAAATTTTCATAGCAATCCAAATTTCCGATTAGTCTTTTTATATCGTTTATAGTTTTCAATATACGGGGGAAATACCAAATTTTGGTTAAAATTTGTAAATCCCTTGTAACTTGTTTATTAATTAACATACAAAAAGTTATAACCTATCAAAAGATAGGAAATTCTCTCAACAATCCAAATATCCAATTAATTTTTTTATATCTTTTGTAGTTTTCAATATACGGGGGAAATACAAAATTTTTGTTAAAATTTAAAATTCCCTCGTAACTTTTTTATTAATTACCGTACAAAAAGTTAAAACCTATTAAAAGATAGAAAATTTTTTTAGCAATCCAAATTTCCGATTAGTCTTTTTATATCTTTTATAGTTTTCAATATACGGGGGAAATACAAAATTTTTGTTAAAATTTGTAAATCCCTCGTAACTTTTTTATTAATTAACGTACAAAAAGTTATAACCTATCGAAAGAAAGGAAATTTTTTTAAAAATCCAAAATTCCAATTAATTTTTTTATATCTTTTATCGTTTTTAAAAAACGGGGGAAATACCAAATTTTTCTTAAAATTTGTAAATCCCTCGTAACTTTTTTATTAATACACATACAGAAAGTTGTAACCTATCAAAAGATAGGAAATTTTCTTAAAAATCCAAAGTTCCAATTAGTTCTTTCATATCTTCTATAGTTTTCAATATACGGGGGAAATACCAAATTTTTGTTAAAATTTGTAATTCCCTCGTAACTTTTTTATTAATTACCGTACAAAAAGTTATAACCGACCAAAAGATAGGAAATTTTTTCAAGAATCTAAATTTTCAATTAATTTTTTTATATCTTTTATAGTTTTCAATGTACAGGGGAAATCCCAAATTTTTGTTAAAATTTGTAATTCCCTCGTCACTTTTTTATTAATTAACGTACAAAAAGTTATAACCTATCAAAAGATAGGAAATTTTCTGAGCAACACAAATTTTTGATTAGTCTTTTTATATCTTTTCTAGTTTTCAATATACGGGGGAAATACAAAATTTTTGTTAAAATTTGTAATTCCCTCGTAACTGTTTTCTTAATTAACGTACAAAAAGTTATAACCTATCAAAAGAAAGGAAATTTGCTCAGCAATCCAAATTTCTAATTAATTTTTTTGTATCTTTTATAGTTTTCAATATACGGGGGAAATACAAAATTTTTGTTAAAATTTGTAATTCCCTCGTAACTTTTTTATTATTTACCGTACAAAAAGTTATGACCTATCAAAAGATAGGAAATTCTCTCAACAACCCAAATATCCAATTAATTTTTTTTTTCTTTTATAGTTTTCAAAATACGGGGGAAATACCAAATTTTTGTTAAAATTTGTAAATCCCTCGTAACTTGTTTATTAATTAACGTACAGAAAGTTATAAAACCTATTAAAAGATAGAAAATTTTCTTAAAAATTCAAAATTCAAAAAGTTATAACCTATCAAAAGAAAGGAAATTTGCTCAGCAATCCAAATTTGTAATTAATTTTTTTTTTATCTTTTATAGTTTTCAATATACGGGGGAAATACAAAATTTTTGTTAAAATTTGTAATTCCCTCGTAACTTTTTTATTATTTACCGTACAAAAAGTTATAACCTATCAAAAGATAGGAAATTCTCTCAACAGTCCAAATATCCAATTAATTTTTTTATATCTTTTACAGTTTTCAATATACGGGGCAAATACAAAATTTTTGTTAAAATTTGAAATTCCCTCGTAACTTTTTTGAAGTAAAACTTCTTTAGCGACACTAGGAGTAAAAAAGTTATTCTAACGGACGTGACGTCATTCTAATAACAGAAACCGGAAACAAAACCTAATACTGACACGATTTTGCATGGGCGCCGGCAGCAGGGTGCAAGAGGGTGCGCTTGCACCCCCCTGCTATGAAAAAAATACCTGAATTTACCAGAAAATTATAAATTTTTTTAATTTTTTTATTAAATTATTGTTTGAATAAAAACTAAAGGCGTCGCGGTTGCTGTCCAAATCATTCTACATTCTATATATATATTAGATCATAATAGTGTGTAGATGCAGATGCACCCCCTGAAAATAATCCTGGCGGCGCTCATGCGATTTTGCCTCCTATATTAAATAAAATTAAATCTGTAATTGTATGAATTGACGGCTGATCATCTTGTCAATCGAAATACATTGCTTTATATAAATAGTTTTTTGTGTATAAAGTGTTTGTATTAAATATGAAAACAATGTGGATTTATTAATGAAGAAAGTGATGAAAAAATATTGATTGAAAATGAGTGAATAGGTAGGTACTCTATATGCATAAATTTTATTTTTGGTGTGTAATTACACTATTTATACCTAATTATTTATACCTAGCTATATTCGTTTTATAGACTTAAAGAGCTAAAAAGAAAAAGAAATTGTGAACGTCAAAGGGGATATTATAAGCGCCAGAAAGATTTGAAGAAAAATGACAAAAATGAAAAAATGACGAGACAGCCACATTCATTATGATTTGATTAAGTAAGTTTATATACATACATACATATTATGATAGTAAATAATTGTTTATACGGAATCTTTACGTTGAGTAAAGAAGCATGTTTCACGTTTTTGTTCATAAAATAATAATATTCAAAATATTTTAACACTTTCTTATACTTATTTTAGGTTTGGTTAGGTAGCCATAAAGGCCATAAAACCACTAGTCAAGATGGCTGATCTTTTACCACCAATAACAGATCCTTCGTAGACGTGAAGGAAACAAACTTAACTCAGGATTTTAAATTTTATGGAATATGCTATAAAATGCTACAAAATGAAATGGTTATCTAACTATCGAAGGCTCTTGTGTTGTGATGTATTACAATAAGGTAGATACAGCTACAAAATCACACATTCTAAACGTAATGTGTGTATATTTTTAATATTGTTTACCTATTATTGAAGCAAAACTTCTTTAGGCACGACTAGGGGTAGATTCTAACGGAAGATTCTGATGGAAGTAACTGTATAATTTCAGCTATGGGAGGAGTTTAAATTTCCGAAATTTATTTATGAAATTTTCAAACGGTTTTAAATACATTAATGGTATTTATAGACTAAAATCTATGTTTCACATTTTAGTTATCATAAACCTATTATTTCATATATCAAAAAAATAATGATAACTTTCAAATTCCTATTTCTAATGAATAATATAAATATAACATCTCATTTTTTTTGTAAAGTATATAGGCAATAAATATGATTGAATTGTAATTAAATATTTATTTTCCGATACGTACGTCAACAAGTTTTACTTCAATCGCGCGTAAAGGTTACACGCACACTCTTTTTTTTTATTAATTACCGTACAAAAAGTTATAACCTATCAAAAGATAGGAAATTTTCTCAGCGATACAAATTTCCGATTAGTCTTTTTATATCTTTTATAGTTTTCAATATACGGGGGAAATACCAAATTTTTGTTAAAATTTGTAAATCCCTCGTAACTTGTTTATTAATTAACATACAGAAAGTTAGAACCTATTAAAAGATAGAAAATTTTCTTAAAAATTCAAAATTCCAACTAGTTTTTTCATATCTTTTATAGTTTTCAATATACGGGGGAAATACAAAATTTTTGTTAAAATTTGTAATTCCCTCGTAACTTTTTTATTATTAAAGAAAAGAAAGGAAAACAAGTATTTTAGTGTGTAAAAAAAAATTAAATTATTAGCTGAGCAGTTTCGGCCTATCACCGGCCATCAACAGAGCTAAAAGTCCAAAGGTTAATCAATACCCCAGAAGTGAAAAGATCGATAGACCATTCAACAATAAGGAACTGAAGCCAACAAATCCCGTTTGCAGTTTAAGCTCGCTGACGACAACATATACCTTGTACTGACGAGCCCCAATAGGGCGAAACCGGTCTACAAGTTATGTTGTCCCTTTAACTGCAAACGGGATTTGTTGGCTTCAGTTCCTTATTGTTGAATGGTCTATCGATCTTTTCACTTCTGGGGTATTGATTAACCTTTGGACTTTTAGCTCTGTTGATGGCCGGTGTTAGGCCGAAACTGCTCAGCTAATAATCTAATTTTTTTTTACACACTAAAATACTTGTTTTCCTTTCTTTTCTTTAACTTCAGTAAGTGTGTACAAGTCTAAACAGTCTATTTTATTATATTTACACAGTATGGTGTTTGACTTTAATCGATACCTTAGACTGTCCAGAAGGATAGAATTGATCGTCTTAGACAGTTGGTTTTACACCTATTCATCAGGCTAAAGTGACCCCAACTTTCGCTGATTTGAATTTAACAGTGAACACAATCTGTGGGAATTGTTTATAGTCAAATCGAGTTCTAGTTTGCAGTTAGAGGTGAAGATGTCACTACTATCACATCTTTTACACTTCCACTACTCGGTGGTTATAAATAGATCATGATTTTAGTTTATTTTCAGTCAGCGATTTTGCTTTAAGCTCGCTGACGACAACATATACCTTGTACTGACGAGCCCCAATAGGGCAAAACCGGTCTACAAGTTATGTTGTCCCTTTAACTGCAAACGGGATTTGTTGGCTTCAGTTCCTTATTGTTGAATGGTCTATCGATCTTTTCTTTTTTGGGGTATTGATTAACCTTTGGACTTTTAGCTCTGTTGATGGCCGATGTTAGGCCGAAACTGCTCAGCTAATAATTTAATTTTTTTTTACACACTAAAATACTTGTTTTCCTTTCTTTTCTTTAACTTCAGTAAGTGTGTACAAGTCTTAACAGTCTATTTTATTATATTTACACAGTATGGTGTTTGACTTTAATCGATACCTTAGACTGTCCAGAAGGATAGAATTGATCGTCTTAGAAAGTTGGTTTAACACCTATTCATCAGGCTAAAGTGACCCCAACTTTCGCTGATTTGAATTTAACAATGAACACCATCTGTGGGAATTGTTTATAGTCAAATCGAGTTCTAGTTTGCAGTTAGAGGTGAAGATGTCACAACTATCACATCTTTTACACTTCCACTACTCGGTGGTTATAAATAGATCATGATTTTAGTTTATTTTCAGTCAGCGATTTTGCTTTAAGCTCGCTGACGACAACATATACCTTGTACTGGCGAGCCCCAATAGGGCGAAACCGGTCTACAAGTTATGTTGTCCCTTTAACTGCAAACGGGATTTGTTGGCTTCAGTTCCTTATTGTTGAATGGTCTATCGATCTTTTCACTTCTGGGTTATTGATTAACCTTTGGACTTTTAGCTCTGTTGATGGCCGGTGATAGGCCGAAACTGCTCAGCTAATAATTTAATTTTTTTTTACACACTAAAATACTTGTTTTCCTTTCTTTTCTTTAACTTCAGTAAGTGTGTACAAGTCTTAACAGTCTATTTTATTATATTTACACAGTATGGTGTTTGACTTTAATCGATACCTTAGACTGTCCAGAAGGATAGAATTGATCGTCTTAGACAGTTGGTTTTACACCTATTCATCAGGCTAAAGTGACCCCAACTTTCGCTGATTTGAATTTAACAATGAACACCATCTGTGGGAATTGTTTATAGTCAAATCGAGTTCTAGTTTGCAGTTAGAGGTAAAGATGTCACTACTATCACATCTTTTACACTTCCACTACTCGGTGGTTATAAATAGATCATGATTTTAGTTTATTTTCAGTCAGCGATTTTGCTTTAAGCTCGCTGACGACAACATATACCTTGTACTGACGAGCTCCAATAGGGCGAAACCGGTCTACAAGTTATGTTGTCCCTTTAACTGCAAACGGGATTTGTTGGCTTCAGTTCCTTATTGTTGAATGGTCTATCGATCTTTCCACTTCTGGGGTATTGATTAACCTTTGGACTTTTAGCTCTGTTGATGGCCGGTGTTAGGCCGAAACTGCTCAGCTAATAATTTAATTTTTTTTTACACACTAAAATACTTGTTTTCCTTTCTTTTCTTTAACTTCAGTAAGTGTGTACAAGTCTTAACAGTCTATTTTATTATTTTTTTTTATTATTTACTGTACAAAAAGTTATAACCTATCAAAAGATAGGAAATTCTCTCAACAATCCAAATATCCAATTAATTTTTTTATATCTTTTATAGTTTTCAATATACGGGGGAAATACAAAATTTTTGTTAAAATTTGAAATTCCCTCGTAACTTTTTTATTAATTACCGTACAAAAAGTTATAACTTATCAAAAGAAAGGAAATTTTTTTAGAACTCCAAAATTCCAATTATTTTTTTTATATCTTTTATAGTTTTTAATATACGGGGAAAAACCAAATTTTTGTTAAAATTTGTAATTCCCTCGTAAATTTTTTATTAATTACCGTACAAAAAGTTATAACCTATCAAAAGATAGGAAATTTTCTCAAGAATCCAAATTTTCAATTAATTTTTTTATATCTTTTATAGTTTTCAATATACGGGGGAAATACAAAATTTTTGTTAAAATTTGTAATTCCCTCGTAAATTTTTTATTAATTACCGTACAAAAAGTTATAACCTATCAAAAGATAGGAAATTTTCTCAAGAATCCAAATTTTCAATTAATTTTTTTATATCTTTTATAGTTTTCAATATACGGGGGAAATACAAAATTTTTGTTAAAATTTGTAATTCCCTCGTAACTTTTTTATTATTTACCTTACAAAAAGTTATAACCTATCAAAAGATAGGAAATTCTCTCAACAATCCAAATATCCAATTAATTATTTTATATCTTTTGTAGTTTTCAATATACGGGGGAAATACAATATTTTTGATGTGAAACATCTATAGCGGCACGTAAATCAGATTTCTCGCGTGGTGACGGTGACGTCATGACGTAAAAAACCTAACGCATCGATAATAATCGATAAGAGATGTACTGATATCTTATATGAAATTGGTGTCATGTTTTGGGCAACGCGACGGTGGCGCGCCAACAATAGGGGGAAAAAGCTCATCGATTCAAAAATTTGGCGGGACAGGGTATGAATTGTTTCCTAAAAACCTAACTCGATTCCGCCTACTATCTATTCTATATATCTAAAAATGTTTGTTTGTATAGGCAACATAATATACCTACATATTTTGCTGACCTGTAAAATTGACAGCTAGTCAATCAAAATTGATTGTTGGTGAATAGTTGTCATATAGTTGTCCGCGTAAAATTTGTGTATTTAGTTTTAAATATGAATAAACAAAGTGTTAATAAAGAAAGTGATGAAAAAATATGAATAAAAATGAGTGAGTACCTATATACATTGGGGTGTCCGTTATTTCCCAGATTTGGTTTTGTTCTCCAAACACCCATCAAATTTTTAGATTATGACCTAACAAAAATTATCAGACCTTAACCAGCCCTTAATATTCACATTAACCCGTGCCTAAATCATAATACATTTCCCATTTAAATACCGTTTAAAAGTTATTCAACGATAAAGTTGTATTCATAGTTAAATTCATCATTTTCCTATTTTTTATTTAGTATCGCTTTTTGTTTGTACTAAAATTATGAAGTAACTACAATTATATTAATATAGTAACGTACTTCTATATAAATTTGTGTTTTAATAATTTCCTTTTTTAAGATTATTGAATTTAAGGCAATTAAATAAAAAGCTAAACGAAATCACTTTTTAAATTTATTCAATAAATAGTCATCGTTATCTGGAAAAAATTGTAATATTTTATTTTATCATTATGACATATTCAGTTCCTATCACAATCTGTTCTTTTCTGCATATTACTTTTACACAATAATGTCGATGTTTCACATCTGCCAGGCGTCCCGTGACGGCTCACATTTTTTTGTTAAAATTTAAAATTCCCTCGTAACTTTTTTATTAATTACCGTACAGAAAGTTATAACATACTAAAAGATAGGAAATTTTTTTATCAATCCAAATTTCCGATTAGTCTTTTTATATCTTTTATAGATTTCAATATACGTTGGAAATACAAAATTTTTGTTAAAATTTGTAAATCCCTCGTAACTTTTTTAATAATTAACGTACAAAAAGTTATAACCTATCAAAAGATAGGAAATATTCTTAAAAATCCAAAGTTCCAATTAGTTCTTTCATATCTTCTATAGTTTTCAATATAAGGGGGAAATACCAAATTTTTGTTAAAATTTGTAATTCCCTCGTAACTTTTTTATTAATTACCGTACAAAAAGTTATAACCTATGAAAAGATAGGAAATTTTCTCAGCCATACAAATTTCCGATTAGTCTTTTTATATCTTTTATAGTTTTCAATATACGGGGGAAATACAAAATTTTTGTTAAAATTTGTAATTCCCTCGTAACTGTTTTTTTAATTAACGTACAAAAAGTTATAACCTATCAAAAGAAAGAAAATTTGCACAGCAATCCAAATTTCTAATTAATTTTTTTTTATCTTTTATAGTTTTCAGTATACGGGGGAAATACAAAATTTTTGTTAAAATTTTTAATTCCCTTGTAACTGTTTTTTAAATTAACGTACAAAAAGTTATAACCAATCAAAAGAAAGGAAATTTGCTTAGCAATCCAAATTATCTTTTATAGTTTTCAATATGCGGGGGAAATACAAAATTTTTGTTAAAATTTGTAATTCCCTCGTAACTTTTTTATTATTTACCGTACAAAAAGTTACAACCTATCAAAAGATAGGAAATTCTCTCAACAATCCAAGTATTCAATTAATTTTTTTATATCTTTTATAGTTTTCAATATACGGGGGAAATACAAAATTTTTGTTAAAATTTAAAATTACCTCGTAACTTTTTTATTAATTATCGTACAAAAAGTTATAACCTATCAAAAGAAAGGAAATTTGCTTAGCAATCCAAATTTCTAATTAGTCTTTTTATATCTTTTATAGTTTTCAATATACGGGAAAAATACAAAATTTTTGTTAACATTTGTAAATCCCTCGTAACTTTTTTATTTATTAACGTACAAAAAGTAATAACCTATCAAACAAAAGGAAATTTTTTTAAAAATCCAAAATTCTAATTATTTTTTTTATATCTTTTATAGTTTTCAAAAAACAGGGGAAATACCAAATTTTTGTTAAAATTTGTACATCCCTCGTAACTTTTTTATTAATTAGCGTACAGAAAGTTGTAACCTATCAAAAGATAGAAAATTTTCTTAAAAATTGAAAATTCCAATTAGTTTTTTCATATCTTTTATAGTTTTCAATATACGGGGCAAATACAAAATTTTTGTTAAAATTTGTAATTCCCTCGTAACTTTTTTATTATTTACCGTAGAAAAAGTTATAACCTATCAAAAGATAGGAAATTCTCTCAACAATCCAAATATCCGATTAATTTTTTTATATCTTTTGTAGTTTTCAATATACGGGGGAAATACAAAATTTTTGTTAAAATTTAAAATTCCCTCGTAACTTTGTTATTAATTACCGTACAAAAAGTTATAACCTATTAAAAGATAGGAAATTTTTTTAGCAACCCAAATTTCCGATTAGTCTTTTTATATCTTTTATAGTTTTCAATATACGGGGGAAATACAAAATTTTTGTTAAAATTTGAAATTTCCTCGTAACTTTTTTATTAATTACCGTACAAAAAGTTATAACCTATTAGAAGATAGGAAATTTTTTTAAAAATCCAAAATTCGAATTAATTTTTTTATATCTTTTATCGTTTTTAAAAAACGGGGGAAATACCAAATTTTTCTTAAAATTTGTAAATCCCTCGTAACTTTTTATGAATTAACGTACAGAAAGTTGTAACCTATCAAAAGATAGGAAATTTTTTTAAAAATCCAAAGTTCCAAATACTTCTTTCATATCTTCTATAGTTTTCAATATACGGGGGAAATACCAAATTTTTGTTAAAATTTGTAATTCCCTCGTAACTTTTTTATTAATTACCGTACAAAAAGTTATAACCTATCAAAAGATAGGAAATTTTTTCAAAATCCAAAATTTTAATTAGCTCTTTTATATCTTTTATAGTTTTCAATATACAGGGGAAATACAAAATTTTTGTTAAAATTTGTAATTCCCTCGTAACTGTTTTTTTTAATTAACGTACAAAAAGTTTTAACTTATCAAAAGAAAGGAAATTTGCTCAGCAATCCAAATTTCTAATTATTTTTTTTTTATCTTTTATAGTTTTCAATATACGGGGAAATACAAAATTTTTTTTAAAATTTGTAATTCCCTTGTAACTTTTTTATTATTTACCGTACAAAAAGTTATAACCTATCAAAAGATAGGAAATTCTCTCAACATTTCAAATATCCAATTAATTTTTTTATATCTTTTATAGTTTTCAATATACGGTGAAAATACAAAATTTTTGTTAAAATTTGTAATTCTTCGTAACTTTTTTATTATTTACCGTACAAAAAGTTACAACCTATCAAAAGATAGGAAATTTTCTCAGCAATCCAAATATCCAATTAATTTTTTTATATCTTTTGTAGTTTTCAATATACGGGGGAAATACAAAATTTTTGTTAAAATTTGAAATTCCCTCGTAACTTTTTTATTAATTACCGTACAAGAAGTTATAACCTATTAAAAGATAGGAAATTTTTTTGGAAATCCAAATTTCCGATTAGTCTTTTTATATCTTTTATAGTTTTCAATATACGGGGGAAATACAAAATTTTTGTTAAAATTTGTAAATCCCTCGTAACTTTTTTAATAATTAACGTACAAAAAGTTATAACCTATCAAAAGATAGAAAATATTCTTAAAAATCCAAAGTTCTAATTAGTTCTTTCATATCTTTTATAGTTTTCAATATACGGGGGAAATACCAAAGGTTTGTTAAAATTTGTAATTCCCTCGTAACTTTTTTATTAATTACCGTACAAAAAGTTGTATCCTATGAAAAGATAGGAAATTTTCTCAGCCATACAAATTTCCGATTAGTCTTTTTATACGTTTTATAGTTTTTAATATACAGGGGAAATACAAAATTTTTGTTAAAATTTGTAATTCCCTCGTAACTGTTTTTTTAATTAACGTACAAAAAGTTATAACCTATCAAAAGAAAGGAAATTTGCTTAGCAATCCAAATTTCTTAATAATTTTTTTTATCTTTTATAGTTTTCAATATACAGGGGAAATACAAAATTTTTGTTAAAATTTGTAATTACTCGTAACTTTTTTATTATTTACCGTACAAAAAGTTACGACCTAGCAAAAGATAGGAAATTCTATTAACAATCCAAATATTTAATTAATTTTTTTATATCTTTTATAGTTTTCAATATACGGGGGAAATACAAAATTTTTGTTAAAATTTGAAATTCCCTCGTAACTTTTTTATTAATTACCGTACAAGAAGTTATAACCTATTAAAAGATAGGAAATTTTTTTGGAAATCCAAATTTCCGATTAGTCTTTTTATATCTTTTATAGTTTTCAATATACGGGGGAAATACAAAATTTTTGTTAAAATTTGTAAATCCCTCGTAACTTTTTTAATAATTAATGTACAAAAAGTTATAACCTATCAAAAGATAGGAAATATTCTTAAAAATCCAAAGTTCTAATTAGTTCTTTCATATCTTCTATAGTTTTCAATATACGGGGGAAATACCAAATGTTTGTTAAAATTTGTAATTCCCTCGTAACTTTTTTATTAATTACCGTAAAAAAAGTTATATCCTATGAAAAGATAGGAAATTTTCTCAGCCATAAAAATTTCCGATTAGTCTTTTTATACGTTTTATAGTTTTTAATATACAGGGGAAATACAAAATTTTTGTTAAAATTTGTAATTCCCTCGTAACTGTTTTTTTAATTAACGTACAAAAAGTTATAACCTATCAAAAGAAAGGAAATTTGCTCAGGAATGCAAATTTCTAATTAATTTTTTTTTATCTTTTTTAGTTTTCAATATACGGGGGAACTACAAAATTTTTGTTAAAATTTGTAATTCCCTCGTAACTGTTTTTTTAATTAACGTACAAAAAGTTATAACCTATCAAAAGAAAGGAAATTTGCTTAGCAATCCAAATTTCTTAATAATTTTTTTATCTTTTATAGTTTTCAATATACAGGGGAAATACAAAATTTTTGTTAAAATTTGTAATTACTCGTAACTTTTTTATTATTTACCGTACAAAAAGTTACGACCTATCAAAAGATAGGAAATTCTCTTAACAATCCAAATATTTAATTAATTTTTTTATATCTTATATAGTTTTCAATATACGGGGGAAATACAAAATTTTTGTTAAAATTTGAAATTCCCTCGTAACTTTTTTATTAATTACCGTACAAAAAGTTATAACCTATCAAAAGAAAGGAAATTTGCTTAGCAATCCAAATTTTTGATTAGTCTTTTTATATCTTTTATAGTTTTCAATATACAGGGGAAATACAAAATTTTTGTTAAAATTTGTAAATCCCTCGTAACTTTTTTATTAATTAACGTACAAAAAGTTATAACCTATCAAACAGAAGGAAATTTTTTTAAAAATCCAAAATTCCAATTATTTTTTTATATCTTGTATAGTTTTCAAAAAACAGGGGAAATACCAAATTTTTGTTAAAATTTGTACATCCCTCGTAACTTTTTTATTAATTAGCGTACAGAAAGTTGTAACCTATCAAAAAATAGAAAATTTTCTTAAAATTCAAAATTCCAATTAGTTTTTTCATACCTTTAATAGTTTTCAATATACGGGGGAAATGCAAAATTTTTGTTAAAATTTGTAATTCCCTCGTAACTTTTTTATTAATTACCGTACGAAAAGTTGTAACCTATCAAAAGAAAGGAAATTTTTTTAGAAATCCAAAATTCTAATTATTTTTTTTATTTCTTTTATAGTTTTCAATATACGGTTGAAATACCAAATTTTTCTTAAAATTTGTAATTTCCTCGTAACGTTTTTACTAATTACCGTACGAAAAGTTATAACCTATCAAAAGATAGGAAATTTTCTCAAGAATCCAAATTTTTAATTATTTTTTTTATATCTTTTATAGTTTTCAATATACAAGGGAAATACAAAATTCTTGTTAAAATTTGTAATTCCTCCGTAACTTTTTTATTATTTACCGTACAAACAGTTATAACCTATCAAAAGATAGGAAATATTCTTAAAAATCCAAAGTTCCAATTAGTTCTTTGATATCTTCTATAGTTTTCAATATAAGGGGGAAATACCAAATTTTTGTTAAAATTTGTAATTCCCTCGTAACTTTTTTATTAATTACCGTACAAAAAGTTATAACCTATGAAAAGATAGGAAATTTTCTCAGCCATACAAATTTCCGATTAGTCTTTTTATATCTTTTATAGTTTTCAATATACGGGGGAAATACAAAATTTTTGTTAAAATTTGTAATTCCCTCGTAACTGTTTTTTTTAATTAACGTACAAAAAGTTTTAACTTATCAAAAGAAAGGAAATTTGCTCAGCAATCCAAATTTCTAATTATTTTTTTTTTATCTTTTATAGTTTTCAATATACGGGGAAATACAAAATTTTTGTTAAAATTTGTAATTCCCTTGTAACTTTTTTATTATTTACCGTACAAAAAGTTATAACCTATCAAAAGATAGGAAATTCTCTCAACAATCCAAATATCCAATTAATTTTTTTATATCTTTTATAGTTTTCAATATACGGGGGAAATACAAAATTTTTGTTAAAATTTGTAATTCCTCGTAACTTTTTTATTATTTACCGTACAAAAAGTTACAACCTATCAAAAGATAGAAAATTTTCTCAGCAATCCAAATATCCAATTAATTTTTTTATATCTTTTGTAGTTTTCAATATACGGTGGAAATACAAAATTTTTGTTAAAATTTGAAATTCCCTCGTAACTTTTTTATTAATTACCGTACAAGAAGTTATAACCTATTAAAAGATAGGAAATTTTTTTGGAAATCCAAATTTCCGATTAGTCTTTTTATATCTTTTATAGTTTTCAATATACGGGGGAAATACAAAATTTTTGTTAAAATTTGTAAATCCCTCGTAACTTTTTTAATAATTAACGTACAAAAAGTTATAACCTATCAAAAGATAGGAAATATTCTTAAAAATCCAAAGTTCTAATTAGTTCTTTCATATCTTCTATAGTTTTCAATATACGGGGGAAATACCAAAGGTTTGTTAAAATTTGTAATTCCCTCGTAACTTTTTTATTAATTACCGTACAAAAAGTTGTATCCTATGAAAAGATAGGAAATTTTCTCAGCCATACAAGTTTCCGATTAGTCTTTTTATACGTTTTATAGTTTTTAATATACAGGGGAAATACAAAATTTTTGTTAAAATTTGTAATTCCCTCGTAACTGTTTTTTTAATTAACGTACAAAAAGTTATAACCTATCAAAAGAAAGGAAATTTGCTCAGGAATGCAAATTTCTAATTAATTTTTTTTTATCTTTTATAGTTTTCAATATACGGGGGAACTACAAAATTTTTGTTAAAATTTGTAATTCCCTCGTAACTGTTTTTTCAATTAACGTACAAAAAGTTATAACCTATCAAAAGAAAGGAAATTTGCTTAGCAATCCAAATTTCTTAATAATTTTTTTTATCTTTTATAGTTTTCAATATACAGGGGAAATACAAAATTTTTGTTAAAATTTGTAATTACTCGTAACTTTTTTATTATTTACCGTACAAAAAGTTACGACCTAGCAAAAGATAGGAAATTCTCTTAACAATCCAAATATTTAATTAATTTTTTTATATCTTTTATAGTTTTCAATATACGGGGGAAATACAAAATTTTTGTTAAAATTTGAAATTCCCTCGTAACTTTTTTATTAATTACCGTACAAGAAGTTATAACCTATTAAAAGATAGGAAATTTTTTTGGAAATCCAAATTTCCGATTAGTCTTTTTATATCTTTTATAGTTTTCAATATACGGGGGAAATACAAAATTTTTGTTAAAATTTGTAAATCCCTCGTAACTTTTTTAATAATTAATGTAAAAAAAGTTATAACCTATCAAAAGATAGGAAATATTCTTAAAAATCCAAAGTTCTAATTAGTTCTTTCATATCTTCTATAGTTTTCAATATACGGGGGAAATACCAAATGTTTGTTAAAATTTGTAATTCCCTCGTAACTTTTTTATTAATTACCGTAAAAAAAGTTATATCCTATGAAAAGATAGGAAATTTTCTCAGCCATAAAAATTTCCGATTAGTCTTTTTATACGTTTTATAGTTTTTAATATACAGGGGAAATACAAAATTTTTGTTAAAATTTGTAATTCCCTCGTAACTGTTTTTTTAATTAACGTACAAAAAGTTATAACCTATCAAAAGAAAGGAAATTTGCTCAGGAATGCAAATTTTTAATTAATTTTTTTTTATCTTTTTTAGTTTTCAATATACGGGGGAACTACAAAATTTTTGTTAAAATTTGTAATTCCCTCGTAACTGTTTTTTTAATTAACGTACAAAAAGTTATAACCTATCAAAAGAAAGGAAATTTGCTTAGCAATCCAAATTTCTTAATAATTTTTTTTATCTTTTATAGTTTTCAATATACAGGGGAAATACAAAATTTTTGTTAAAATTTGTAATTACTCGTAACTTTTTTATTATTTACCGTACAAAAAGTTACGACCTATCAAAAGATAGGAAATTCTCTTAACAATCCAAATATTTAATTAATTTTTTTATATCTTATATAGTTTTCAATATACGGGGGAAATACAAAATTTTTGTTAAAATTTGAAATTCCCTCGTAACTTTTTTATTAATTACCGTACAAAAAGTTATAACCTATCAAAAGAAAGGAAATTTGCTTAGCAATCCAAATTTTTGATTAGTCTTTTTATATCTTTTATAGTTTTCAATATACAGGGGAAATACAAAATTTTTGTTAAAATTTGTAAATCCCTCGTAAGTTTTTTATTAATTAACGTACAAAAAGTTATAACCAATCAAACAAAAGGAAATTTTTTTAAAAATCCAAAATTCCAATTATTTTTTTATATCTTGTATAGTTTTCAAAAAACAGGGGAAATACCAAATTTTTGTTAAAATTTGTACATCCCTCGTAACTTTTTTATTAATTAGCGTACAGAAAGTTGTAACCTATCAAAAAATAGAAAATTTTCTTAAAATTCAAAATTCCAATTAGTTTTTTCATACCTTTAATAGTTTTCAATATACGGGGGAAATGCAAAATTTTTGTTAAAATTTGTAATTCCCTCGTAACTTTTTTATTAATTACCGTACGAAAAGTTGTAACCTATCAAAAGAAAGGAAATTTTTTTAGAAATCCAAAATTCTAATTATTTTTTTTATTTCTTTTATAGTTTTCAATATACGGGGGAAATACCAAATTTTTCTTAAAATTTGTAATTTCCTCGTAACGTTTTTACTAATTACCGTACGAAAAGTTATAACCTATCAAAAGATAGGAAATTTTCTCAAGAATCCAAATTTTTAATTATTTTTTTTATATCTTTTATAGTTTTCAATATACAAGGGAAATACAAAATTTTTGTTAAAATTTGTAATTCCTCCGTAACATTTTTATTATTTACCGTACAAACAGTTATAACCTATCAAAAGATAGGAAATATTCTTAAAAATCCAAAGTTCCAATTAGTTCTTTCATATCTTCTATAGTTTTCAATATAAGGGGGAAATACCAAATTTTTGTTAAAATTTGTAATTCCCTCGTAACTTTTTTATTAATTACCGTACAAAAAGTTTTAACCTATGAAAAGATAGGAAATTTTCTCAGCCATACAAATTTCCGATTAGTCTTTTTATATCTTTTATAGTTTTCAATATACGGGGGAAATACAAAATTTTTGTTAAAATTTGTAATTCCCTCGTAACTGTTTTTTTAATTAACGTACAAAAAGTTATAACCTATCAAAAGAAAGAAAATTTGCACAGCAATCCAAATTTCTAATTAATTTTTTTTTATCTTTTATAGTTTTCAGTATACGGGGGAAATACAAAATTTTTGTTAAAATTTCTAATTCCCTTGTAACTGTTTTTTAAATTAACGTACAAAAAGTTATAACCAATCAAAAGAAAGGAAATTTGCTTAGCAATCCAAATTTCTTAATAATTTTTTTTATCTTTTATAGTTTTCAATATGCGGGGGAAATACAAAATTTTTGTTAAAATTTGTAATTCCCTCGTAACTTTTTTATTATTTACCGTACAAAAAGTTACAACCTATCAAAAGATAGGAAATTCTCTCAACAATCCAAGTATTCAATTAATTTTTTTATATCTTTTATAGTTTTCAATATACGGGGGAAATACAAAATTTTTGTTAAAATTTAAAATTACCTCGTAACTTTTTTATTAATTACCGTACAAAAAGTTATAACCTATCAAAAGAAAGGAAATTTGCTTAGCAATCCAAATTTCTAATTAGTCTTTTTATATCTTTTATAGTTTTCAATATACGGGAAAAATACAAAATTTTTGTTAACATTTGTAAATCCCTCGTAACTTTTTTATTTATTAACGTACAAAAAGTAATAACCTATCAAACAAAAGGAAATTTTTTTAAAAATCCAAAATTCTAATTATTTTTTTTATATCTTTTATAGTTTTCAAAAAACAGGGGAAATACCAAATTTTTGTTAAAATTTGTACATCCCTCGTAACTTTTTTATTAATTAGCGTACAGAAAGTTGTAACCTATCAAAAGATAGAAAATTTTCTTAAAAATTGAAAATTCCAATTAGTTTTTTCATATCTTTTATAGTTTTCAATATACGGGGGAAATACAAAATTTTTGTTAAAATTTGTAATTCCCTCGTAACTTTTTTATTAATTACCGTACAAAAAGTTATAACTTAACAAAAGAAAGAAAATTTTTTTAGAACTCCAAAATTCCAATTATTTTTTTTATATCTTTTATAGTTTTCAATATACGGGGGAAATACAAAATTTTTGTTAAAATTTGTAATTCCCTCGTAACATTTTTATTATTTACCGTAGAAAAAGTTATAACCTATCAAAAGATAGGAAATTCTCTCAACAATCCAAATATCCAATTAATTTTTTTATATCTTTTGTAGTTTTCAATATACGGGGGAAATACAAAATTTTTGTTAAAATTTAAAATTCCCTCGTAACTTTGTTATTAATTACCGTACAAAAAGTTATAACCTATTAAAAGATAGGAAATTTTTTTAGCAACCCAAATTTCCGATTAGTCTTTTTATATCTTTTATAGTTTTCAATATACTAGGGAAATACAAAATTTTTGTTAAAATTTGAAATTTCCTCGTAACTTTTTTATTAATTACCGTACAAAAAGTTATAACCTATTAGAAGATAGGAAATTTTTTTAAAAATTCAAAATTCGAATTAATTTTTTTATATCTTTTATCGTTTTTAAAAAACGGGGGAAATACCAAATTTTTCTTAAAATTTGTAAATCCCTCGTAACTTTTTATGAATTAACGTACAGAAAGTTGTAACCTATCAAAAGATAGGAAATTTTCTTAAAAATCCAAAGTTCCAAATACTTCTTTCATATCTTCTATAGTTTTCAATATACGGGGGAAATACCAAATTTTTGTTAAAATTTGTAATTCTCTCGTAACTTTTTTATTAATTACCGTACAAAAAGTTATAACCTATCAAAAGATAGGAAATTTTTTCAAAATCCAAAATTTTAATTAGCTCTTTTATATCTTTTATAGTTTTCAATATACAGGGGAAATACAAAATTTTTGTTAAAATTTGTAATTCCCTCGTAACTGTTTTTTTAATTAACGTACAAAAAGTTATAACCTATCAAAAGAAAGGAAATTTGCTTAGAAATCCAAATTTCTTAATAATTTTTTTTATCTTTTATAGTTTTCAATATACGGGGGAAATACAAAAGTTTTGTTAAAATTTGTAATTCCCTCGTAACTTTTTTATTAATTACCGTACAAAAAGTTATAACCTATCAAAAGAAAGGAAATTTTCTTAAAACTCCAAAATTTCAATTAGTTCTTTTATATCTTTTATAGTTTTCAATATACGGGGGAAATACAAAATTTTTGTTAAAATTTGTAATTCCCTCGTAACTGTTTTTTTTAATTAACGTACAAAAAGTTTTAACTTATCAAAAGAAAGGAAATTTGCTCAGCAATCCAAATTTCTAATTATTTTTTTTTTATCTTTTATAGTTTTCAATATACGGGGAAATACAAAATTTTTGTTAAAATTTGTAATTCCCTTGTAACTTTTTTATTATTTACCGTACAAAAAGTTATAACCTATCAAAAGATAGGAAATTCTCTCAACAATCCAAATATCCAATTAATTTTTTTATATCTTTTATAGTTTTCAATATACGGGGGAAATACAAAATTTTTGTTAAAATTTGTAATTCCTCGTAACTTTTTTATTATTTACCGTACAAAAAGTTACAACCTATCAAAAGATAGGAAATTTTCTCAGCAATCCAAATATCCAATTAATTTTTTTATATCTTTTGTAGTTTTTAATATACGGGGGAAATACAAAATTTTTGTTAAAATTTGAAATTCCCTCGTAACTTTTTTATTAATTACCGTACAAGAAGTTATAACCTATTAAAAGATAGGAAATTTTTTTGGAAATCCAAATTTCCGATTAGTCTTTTTATATCTTTTATAGTTTTCAACATACGGGGGAAATACAAAATTTTTGTTAAAATTTGTAAATCCCTCGTAACTTTTTTAATAATTAACGTACAAAAAGTTATAACCTATCAAAAGATAGGAAATATTCTTAAAAATGCAAAGTTCTAATTAGTTCTTTCATATCTTCTATAGTTTTCAATATACGGGGGAAATACCAAAGGTTTGTTAAAATTTGTAATTCCCTCGTAACTTTTTTATTAATTACCGTACAAAAAGTTGTATCCTATGAAAAGATAGGAAATTTTCTCAGCCATACAAATTTCCGATTAGTCTTTTTATACGTTTTATAGTTTTTAATATACAGGGGAAATACAAAATTTTTGTTAAAATTTGTAATTCCCTCGTAACTGTTTTTTTAATTAACGTACAAAAAGTTATAACCTATCAAAAGAAAGGAAATTTGCTCAGGAATGCAAATTTCTAATTAATTTTTTTTTATCTTTTATAGTTTTCAATATACGGGGGAACTACAAAATTTTTGTTAAAATTTGTAATTCCCTCGTAACTATTTTTTTAATTAACGTACAAACAGTTATAACCTATCAAAAGAAAGGAAATTTGCTTAGCAATCCAAATTTCTTAATAATTTTTTTTATCTTTTATAGTTTTCAATATACAGGGGAAATACAAAATTTTTGTTAAAATGTGTAATTACTCGTAACTTTTTTATTATTTACCGTACAAAAAGTTACGACCTAGCAAAAGATAGGAAATTCTCTTAACAATCCAAATATTTAATTAATTTTTTTATATCTTTTATAGTTTTCAATATACGGGGGAAATACAAAATTTTTGTTAAAATTTAAAATTACCTCGTAACTTTTTTATTAATTACCGTACAAGAAGTTATAACCTATTTAAAGATAGGAAATTTTTTTGGAAATCCAAATTTCCGATTAGTCTTTTTATATCTTTTATAGTTTTCAATATACGGGGGAAATACAAAATTTTTGTTAAAATTTGTAAATCCCTCGTAACTTTTTTAATAATTAATGTACAAAAAGTTATAACCTATCAAAAGATAGGAAATATTCTTAAAAATCCAAAGTTCTAATTAGTTCTTTCATATCTTCTATAGTTTTCAATATACGGGGGAAATACCAAATGTTTGTTAAAATTTGTAATTCCCTCGTAACTTTTTTATTAATTACCGTAC
>CAXIIO010000254.1:0-21774 GCA_964028335.1 Altica lythri | reverse complement strand
TTAATAATTGGTGGTCATTTTGAGTGTAAAACGACCAAACAACGTAAAACAAGCCCCTTTCTGTCGATTTAGAGCATTCTGAGTCGATTCTACGGTTAGTTTTGAAAATATCACTTAAAAGTCGAAATTTTAAGTCGATTCTACGGTTAGTTTTGAAAATATCACTTAAATGTCGAAATTTTAAGTCGATTCTACGGTTAGTTTTGAAAATATCACTTAAATGTCGAAATTTTAATAATTGGTGGTCATTTTGAGTGTAAAACGACCAAACAAGATAAAACAAGCCTCTTTCTGTCGATTTAGAGCATTCTGAGTCGATTCTACGGTTAGTTTTGAAAATATCACTTAAATGTCGAAATTTTAATAATTGGTGGTCATTTTGAGTGTAAAACGACCAAACAACGTAAAACAAGCCCCTTTCTGTCGATTTAGAGCATTCTGAGTCGATTCTACGGTTAGTTTTGAAAATATCACTTAAAAGTCGAAATTTTAAGTCGATTCTACGGTTAGTTTTGAAAATATCACTTAAATGTCGAAATTTTAATAATTGGTGGTCATTTTCAGTGTAAAACGACCAAACAACGTAAAACGAGCCCCTTTCTGTCGATTTAGAGCATTCTGAGTCGATTCTACGGTTAGTTTTGAAAATATCACTTAAATGTCGAAATTTTAATAATTGGTGGTCATTTTGAGTGTAAAACGACCAAACAACGTAAAACAAGCCCCTTTCTGTCGATTTAGAGCATTCTGAGTCGATTCTACGGTTAGTTTTGAAAATATCACTTAAATGTCGAAATTTTAAGTCGATTCTACGGTTAGTTTTGAAAATATCACTTAAATGTCGAAATTTTAATAATTGGTGGTTATTTTCAGTGTAAAACGATCAAACAAGATAAAACAAGCCCCTTTCTGTCGATTTAGAGAATTCTGAGTCGATTCTACGGTTAGTTTTAAAAATATCACTTAAATGTCGAAATTTTAATAATTGGTGGTCATTTTGAGTGTAAAACGACCAAACAACTTAAAACAAGTCCCTTTCTGTGGATTTAGAGCATTGTGAGTCGATTCTACGGTTAGTTTTGAAAATATCACTTAAATGTCGAAATTTTAATAATTGGTGGTCATTTTGAGTGTAAAACGACCAAACAACGTAAAACAAGCCCCTTTCTGTCGATTTAGAGCATTCTAAATCGATTCTACGGTTAGTTTTGAAAATATCACTTAAATGTCGAAATTTTAAGTCGATTCTACGGTTAGTTTTGAAAATATCACTTAAATGTCGAAATTTTAATAATTGGTGGTCATTTTGAGTGTAAAACGACCAACCAACGTAAAACAAGCCCCTTTCTGTCGATTTAGAGCATTCTGAGTCGATTCTACGGTTAGTTTTGAAAATATCACTTAAATGTCGAAATTTTAAGTCGATTCTACGGTTAGTTTTGAAAATATCACTTAAATGTCGAAATTTTAATAATTGGTGGTCATTTTGAGTGTAAAACGACCAAACAAGATAAAACAAGCCTCTTTCTGTCGATTTAGAGCATTCTGAGTCGATTCTACGGTTAGTTTTGAAAATATCACTTAAATGTCGAAATTTTAATAATTGGTGGTCATTTTAATTGTAAAACGACCAAACAACGTAAAACAAGCCCCTTTCTGTCGATTTAGAGCATTCTGAGTCGATTCTACGGTTAGTTTTGAAAATATCACTTAAATGTCGAAATTTTAAGTCGATTCTACGGTTAGTTTTGAAAATATCACTTAAATGTCGAAATTTTAATAATTGGTGGTTATTTTCAGTGTAAAACGACCAAACAAGATAAAACAAGCCCCTTTCTGTCGATTTAGAGCATTCTAAGTCGATTCTACGGTTAGTTTTGAAAATATCACTTAAATGTCGAAATTTTAATAATATGTGGTTATTTTCAGTGTAAAACGACCAAACAAGATAAAACAAGCCCCTTTCTGTCGATTTAGAGCATTCTGAGTCGATTCTACGGTTAGTTTTGAAAATATCACTTAAATGTCGAAATTTTAATAATTGGTGGTCATTTTGAGTGTAAAACGACCAAACAACGTAAAACAAGCCCCTTTCTGTCGATTTAGAGCATTCTGAGTCGATTCTACGGTTAGTTTTGAAAATATCACTTAAATGTCGAAATTTTAATAATTGGTGGTCATTTTGAGTGTAAAACGACCAAACAACGTAAAACAAGCCCCTTTCTGTCGATTTAGAGCATTCTGAGTCGATTCTACGGTTAGTTTTAAAAATATCACTTAAATGTCGAAATTTTAAGTCGATTCTACGGTTAGTTTTGAAAATATCACTTAAATGTCGAAATTTTAATAATTGGTGGTCATTTTCAGTGTAAAACGACCAACAACGTAAAACAAGCCCCTTTCTGTCGATTTAGAGCATTCTGAGTCGATTCTCCGGTTAGTTTTGAAAATATCACTTAAATGTCGAAATTTTAATAATTGGTGGTCATTTTGAGTGTAAAACGACCAAACAACGTAAAACAAGCCCCTTTCTGTCGATTTAGAGCATTCTGAGTCGATTTTACGGTTAGTTTTGAAAATATCATTTAAATGTCGAAATTTTAAGTCGATTCTACGGTTAGTTTTGAAAATATCACTTAAATGTCGAAATTTTAATAATTGGTGGTCATTTTGAGTGTAAAACGACCAAACAAGATAAAACAAGCCCCTTTCTGTCGATTTAGAGCATTCTGAGTCGATTCTACGGTTAGTTTTGAAAATATCACTTAAATGTCAAAATTTTAATAATTGGTTGTCATTTTCAGTGTAAAACGACCAAACAAGATAAAACAAGCCCCTTTCTGTCGATTTAGAGCATTCTGAGTCGATTCTACGGTTAGTTTTGAAAATATCACTTAAATGTCGAAATTTTAATAATTGGTGATCATTTTGAGTGTAAAACGACCAAACAACGTAAAACAAGCCCCTTTCTGTCGATTTAGAGCATTCTGAGTCGATTCTACGGTTAGTTTTGAAAATATCACTTAAATGTCGAAATTTTAATAATTGGTTGTCATTTTGAGTGTAAAACGACCATACAACGTAAAACAAGCCCCTTTCTGTCGATTTAAAGCATTCTGAGTCGATTCTACGGTTAGTTTTGAAAATATCACTTAAATGTCGAAATTTTAAGTCGATTCTACGGTTAGTTTTGAAAATATCACTTAAATGTCGAAATTTTAATAATTGGTGGTCATTTTGAGTGTAAAACGACCAAACAAGATAAAACAAGCCTCTTTCTGTCGATTTAGAGCATTCTGAGTCGATTCTACGGTTAGTTTTGAAAATATCACTTAAATGTCGAAATTTTAATAATTGGTGGTCATTTTGAGTGTAAAACGACCAAACAACGTAAAACAAGCCCCTTTCTGTCGATTTAGAGCATTCTGAGTCGATTCTACGGTTAGTTTTGAAAATATCACTTAAAAGTCGAAATTTTAAGTCGATTCTACGGTTAGTTTTGAAAATATCACTTAAATGTCGAAATTTTAATAATTGGTGGTCATTTTCAGTGTAAAACGACCAAACAACGTAAAACGAGCCCCTTTCTGTCGATTTAGAGCATTCTGAGTCGATTCTACGGTTAGTTTTGAAAATATCACTTAAATGTCGAAATTTTAATAATTGGTGGTCATTTTGAGTGTAAAACGACCAAACAATGTAAAACAAGCCCCTTTCTGTCGATTTAGAGCATTCTGAGTCGATTATACGGTTAGTTTTGAAAATATCACTTAAATGTCGAAATTTTAAGTCGATTCTACGGTTAGTTTTGAAAATATCACTTAAATGTCGAAATTTTAATAATTGGTGGTTATTTTCAGTGTAAAACGACCAAACAAGATAAAACAAGTCCCTTTCTGTGGATTTAGAGCATTGTGAGTCGATTCTACGGTTAGTTTTGAAAATATCACTTAAATGTCGAAATTTTAATTCGATTCTACGGTTAGTTTTGAAAATATCACTTAAATGTCGAAATTTTAATAATTGGTGGTCATTTTTAGTGTAAAACGACCAAACAACGTAAAACAAGCCCCTTTCTGTCGATTTAGAGCATTCTGAGTCGATTCTACCGTTAGTTTTGAAAATATCACTTAAATGTCGAAATTTTAAGTCGATTCTACGGTTAGTTTTGAAAATATCACTTAAATGTCGAAATTTTAATAATTGGTGGTCATTTTGAGTGTAAAACGACCAAACAAGATAAAACAAGCCTCTTTCTGTCGATTTAGAGCATTCTGAGTCGATTCTACGGTTAGTTTTGAAAATATCACTTAAATGTCGAAATTTTAATAATTGGTGGTCATTTTAATTGTAAAACGACCAAACAACGTAAAACAAGCCCCTTTCTGTCGAGTTAGAGCATTCTGAGTCGATTCTACGGTTAGTTTTGAAAATATCACTTAAATGTCGAAATTTTAAGTCGATTCTACGGTTAGTTTTGAAAATATCACTTAAATGTCGAAATTTTAATAATTGGTGGTTATTTTCAGTGTAAAACGACCAAAAAAGATAAAACAAGCCCCTTTCTGTCGATTTAGAGCATTCTGAGTCGATTCTACGGTTAGTTTTGAAAATATCACATAAATGTCGAAATTTTAATAATTGGTGGTCATTTTGAGTGTAAAACGACCAAACAACGTAAAACAAGCCCCTTTCTGTCGATTTAGAGCATTCTGAGTCGATTCTACGGTTAGTTTTGAAAATATCACTTAAATGTCGAAATTTCAAGTCGATTCTACGGTTAGTTTTGAAAATATCACTTAAATGTCAAAATTTTAATAATTGGTGGTCATTTTCAGAGTAAAACGACCAAACAACGTAAAACAAGCCCCTTTCTGTCGATTTAGAGCATTCTTAGTCGATTTTACGGTTAGTTTTGAAAATATCATTTAAATGTCGAAATTTTAAGTCGATTCTACGGTTAGTTTTGAAAATATCACTTAAATGTCAAAATTTTAATAATTGGTGGTCATTTTGAGTGTAAAACGGCCAAACAAGATAAAACAAGCCCCTTTCTGTCGATTTAGAGCATTTTGAGTCGATTCTACGGTTAGTTTTGAAAATATCACTTAAATGTCGAAATTTTAATAATTGGTGGTCATTTTGAGGGTAAAACGACCAAACAACGTAAAACAAGCCCCTTTCTGTCGATTTAGAGCATTCTGAGTCGATTCTACGGTTAGTTTTGAAAATATCACTTAAATGTCGAAATTTTAAGTCGATTCTACGGTTAGTTTTGAAAATATCACTTAAATGTCGAAATTTTAATAATTGGTGGTTATTTTCAGTGTAAAACGACCAAACAAGATAAAACAAGCCCCTTTCTGTCGATTTAGAGCATTCTGAGTCGATTCTACGGTTAGTTTTGAAAATATCACATAAATGTCGAAATTTTAATAATTGGTGGTCATTTGGAGTGTAAAACAACCAAACAACGTAAAACAAGCCCCTTTCTGTCGATTTAGAGCATTCTGAGTCGATTCTAGGGTTAGTTTTAAAAATATCACTTAAATGTCGAAATTTTAAGTCGATTCTACGGTTAGTTTTGAAAATATCACTTAAATGTCAAAATTTTAATAATTGGTGGTCATTTTCAGAGTAAAACGACCAAACAACGTAAAACAAGCCCCTTTCTGTCGATTTAGAGCATTCTGAGTCGATTCTACGGTTAGTTTTGAAAATATCACTTAAATGTCGAAATTTTAATAATTGGTTATCATTTTGAGTGTAAAACGACCAAACAACGTAAAACAAGCCCCTTTCTGTCGATTTAGAGCAATCTGAGTCGATTTTACGGTTAGTTTTGAAAATATCATTTAAATGTCGAAATTTTAAGTCGATTCTACGGTTAGTTTTGAAAATATCAATTAAATGTCGAAATTTTAATAATTGGTGGTCATTTTGAGTGTAAAACGGCCAAACAAGATAAAACAAGCCCCTTTCTGTCGATTTAGAGCATTCTGAGTCGATTCTACGGTTAGTTTTGAAAATATCACTTAAATGTCGAAATTTTAAGTCGATTCTACGGTAAGTTTTGAAAATATCACTCAAATGTCGAAATTTTAATAATTGGTGGTCATTTTGAGTGTAAAACGACCAAACAAGATAAAACAAGCCTCTTTCTGTCGATTTAGAGCATTCTGAGTCGATTCTACGGTTAGTTTTGAAAATATCACTTAAATGTCGAAATTTTAATAATTGGTGGTCATTTTGAGTGTAAAACGACCACACAACGTAAAACAAGCCCCTTTCTGTCGATTTAGAGCATTCTGAGTCAAATCTACGGTTAGTTTTGAAAATATCACTTAAATGTCGAAATTTTAATAATTGGTGGTCATTTTGTGTGCAAAACGACCAAACAAGATAAAACAAGCCCCTTTCTGTCGATTTAGAGCATTCTGAGTCGATTCTACGGTTAGTTTTGAAAATATCACTTAAATGTCGAAATTTTAAGTCGATTCTACGGTTAGTTTTGAAAATATCACTTAAATGTCGAAATTTTAATAATTGGTTGTCATTTTCAGTGTAAAAGGACCAAACAACGTAAAACAAGCCCCTTTCTGTCGATTTAGAGCATTCTGAGTCGATTCTACGGTTAGTTTTGAAAATATCACTTAAATGTCGAAATTTTAATAATTGGTAGTCATTTTGAGTGTAAAACGAACAAACAACGTAAAACAAGCCCCTTTCTGTCGATTTAGAGCATTCTGAGTCGATTCTACGGTTAGTTTTGAAAATATCACTTAAATGTCGAAATTTTAAGTCGATTCTACGGTTAGTTTTAAAAATATCACTTAAATGTCGAAATTTTAATAATTGGTGGTCATTTTGAGTGTAAAACGACCAAACAAGATAAAACAAGCCCCTTTCTGTCGATTTAGAGCATTCTGAGTCGATTCTACGGTTAGTTTTGAAAATATCACTTAAATGTCGAAATTTTAATAATTGGTGGTCATTTTGAGTGTAAAACGACCAAACAACGTAAAACAAGCCCCTTTCTGTCGATTTAGAGCATTCTGAGTCGATTCTACGGTTAGTTTTGAAAATATCACTTAAATGTCGAAATTTTAAGTCGATTCTACGGTTAGTTTTGAAAATATCACTTAAATGTCGAAATTTTAATAATTGGTGGTCATTTTGAGTGTAACACGACCAAACAAGATAAAACAAGCCCCTTTCTGTCGATTTAGAGCATTCTGAGTCGATTCTACGGTTAGTTTTGAAAATATCACTTAAATACCCTAGTAGAACCGAATGTTGGATATATATCGGCGCAACCTCGCGCCAATATTAAAATCTTGGCGCTATATTGGTGCACAATATCAATATTCAGCCAATATTGGGCCAATATTGATAATGAATATACCGCCAAGATTCGGTTGCGAATGTTGGCCAGACATTGGTGCAATATTGATCAATATTGCCAATTTATAACCAATATTGGATATATATAGGCTCCAGCTTTTTTTGTAATATTGCCTTGGCATTGGCAACCAATATTGGTGGAATATTGGCTAAATATTGGTTAAGCGAAATATTGATAAACCAATGAACTGCCAATATTGGGCCTATATTGCGATCAATATAAACCCAATATTGTGACACAATATTATGTACAGATTGGCAAGCCAACGTTTGGCCAATATAACTAGAGAACATTTTCATTTATGTTGGCGGTTATGTATAAAACCGTATTGTATCCAATATTGGTTTAAAATGGACGTTTTATATTGGCCGTTATTGGGAACCAATATTGGCGGAATATTGGCTAAATATTGGTTGAACAAAATATTGATGAACCAACGAACTTCCTATATTGCGCCTACATTGCGACCCAATATTGTAACAATATTATGTATACATTGGCAAGCCAACGTTTGACCAATATTACTATAAAGACTATTTTCAACAATATTGGTGGTTATGTCTAAGACTGTATTGTAGCCAATATTGGTTTAAAATGGAAATTTTATATTGGAATCAATATTGGCAAGATATTGGCTAAATATTGGTGAAACAAAATATTGATAAACCAACGAACTTTCTATATTGCGCCTACATTGCGACCCAATATTATACCTCCAATTGAGATAAAGGACTACTTGCAAACACATTTTATTACAATTTAAAGGTTATTTATGATTCAGGTATTATAAAGCATGCGGTGCCGTTTCCGTTAAAAGCAAAATTTACCAATAATTATTACAAAAAAATAAATATTATTAAAGATATATACTTTTAATAACGACTATGATCCAAATTCAATAGACAATATTATAAGTGAAAAAATTGTAGGTACAATCAAATGTTGGAACGAGCACCTATATTCTTGGGATAACAATAAATAAATTTAAAAGTTTAATTTATATTGGAAATCCATCAATTAAAATAACAGTTATTTATGCAACTAGTGCGTAAAGTGACCTTTATTGACGAATGTGAATGTTGTCGCATGAGCCGCAGGTGAATGCGACAATCACATGAGTCAAAAACGCACGAGTTGCATACAATATTTTTTCTACAACCGAATTTTTTTACAAGAAATACAAGCATAGGTCTGATTTTTTTTACGCACTAGTGCGAAAAAATCTTGTACGGAACTCGTTATGAAACGCCATTTTGTTTAACTCGTGTTAAAAGTTATTTTCAATCGAACATTTTATTTAATTTAAAAATAATACAAAATAAAAACAAAAGAAATTATTGTTTTTATTTTTTAAATAAGCAACTATTTTATGGTATTTTGAAATATCAATATTATTTTTAATTGTTAGAGTAGATTTTAACATGAAGTACACAGACCAGGTAGTATATTTGGTTTTAAATCTTTTAATTTTTCAGAGAAATATGCCGACAGGACATTTTTTGAATATTTTGTAATGTTTTTACTGCTACACACACAATAATTTAACAATTAAATATATTTACACAAATAAATAATAAAAAAAAGTTTCCCTACCCGGAATTGAACCCGAGCCATCTAGGTGGAAGGTATGCACTTTATACCCTCGGCTAATCTTATTAAAGACAGTGCTTTTTTTACTTGTTTTAACTAGTGAAAAAAAAAACTTTTTTTTTTAATAGTGAAAAAAAGTAAAACTTTATTAACCTTAAACCGTGCGTAAAGGTAATATCAATTGGAGATTATAATGATCTTATATTTCCGGTCATAGGTGATTTTACATTATATTAAGACAATATTTTATGAATTTACAGCATTGCCACATTATACCTAGGTAGAATACTTCGTGGGCGTTGTCATTGAAATTAAATTTGTATTTTTATTTTTAATGGTTATTTCATTGCCCCAATCGCTATGTTCTATGAAATTAGACGTAGGTAGTTAGGTATTGAAGACACTTTCAGTTTCTGTATTGACGATTGATACCTACCTACTTATGACCCGTATATACCGATAGACGCAGAAGGTCTATAGCTATAATTTCTCAGCAATGATATGTTATTAAATTACAACCTACCTAGGTACATACAATTTGAAAGAAATCAGTTTGCAAAAAGCATGTCTTAGTTCAAACTTCATTCATAAGTAGGTATATAGAAAATGTTGACAAAAGATGATGAAGTTATACATATGAAATGGATATTTATTTAATTTTCATCGAAGGTGGCAACATTGTTTCAAAACCTTAACAAAAGTATTTTGAACTCGCAATGCTGCCAGAGATCGTACAATTGTAGGCACAACTTCGTCTAAGATAAAATCCAAAATAGTAATATTTTGAATGATACGATGATTAATAAAACCTAATCTGAATGTCTCATAGCTTATTCGTAAATTTACGTCCAAATAACTCTCACCCAAATTTTTATTACATTTGTGATAAAAGGAGGATCATGCAATTAATCTGTTACCGTTTTATTTCGCTCTGGCATGGCAACAGTGTGAGAGGTGTCTGCGTTTGGGCCGTTTGGGCGTTTCCCGCGTTTCTCGGTTTGTGTCGGTCAAATAACCACTTTCCACTTTTATACTTAACTTGTTGCTGACCGGTGTGGCGGTGTGAACGGTAAATTATTTCCTTTCAATTAGAATTGGAGTAATATTTTAGTGCGTATTTGGTTATAACTATTTTAGCGTTTTTGGTTACAGTTTTAATTAATAATTAGACAATATAATCAGTTCGTGTGTTAGTGAATATGGACACCAGTAAAAGGTGAGTAGATATAATTTTAAACTGTTAGGTCGCCATATTGTGTGTATGTTATTTACGTAAATTTACTAGAAATATATTTCCAAACAACTGCTGAATGCCCATTTTCTATTTTTGGATTTAATTAGTAGGTAATACGTTTGCTGAAAACGATAGTATATTTATTAATTATTGTTGATATAGAGTGATTAAAAAAATTATGATCGTTTTTTTCCTCTTACAAACAGGTATGAATTTTACCAGCAAGCAACATTTAATATTTCAGTTGGCGCACTTTAAATTTCAATAGCAGTTACTGTAATTTTCAAAGTTGCCTCTGTATTTACATTATAAATTACAATACTGATTATTAACTTTTACAACAAGGGCTGTAATTTTACATACACTATTCTATATATCTTTACATAAAACTGAGAATTTTATAATATTGAATATTTTTTTTTGATTTGTTAACTGTAAGTATATAATTATTAATTTTCGTATAGCGTAAAGGTGGAATTTTTATTTTTAAAAATTGGTAGATTAAAAGAATAGTCACGTTAATTTATTATAATTTTTAATATAATTATTTAATACACTTAATTTTCATAATATTTAATACCTATAATGTAACAAGTTTTTTATTTAACAATTAATGCAATCTGTAGAACAAAAGACTTATAATAGAATTTTTATGATGGAATTTTGTGCCAGTTTGTCGGATAGTAATTTCACCTTAGTAGTTAGTATCAAAGAAATTGCCAGTTCGTTTTTTGATCTCTTCTAGTTTTGTCTTTCCTTATGGATTGATATCCATGATTGATATGTAAAAAAAGGAATTAAAAGCTTAAAATATTTTCATGATATGTGACCTAAAAAAAGAACTAAACTGCAAAAATATTTGTAACAAAAAACAGCTATTAAAAAAGCTAGAAGATTATCTTACGATTCAATTGAATTTTTTCTGTTTATTATTACTTTTTAGTATAATTAATTAAGTCTATATATTTTACTTTATAAAGTTTTTCACCGAAATTATTGTTTCTTTATTAAATGAATTTTCTAGAGAAAACCAAACCGTTCGTTTTATTACGGTTAAAAGATAAACAAATGCTAATCCATAAAACTACTGTCTACCTGGACTATTTATGTATTCACAAAATATCTAAATTAGAGCCAGGTATAAAATATTTTGTTAGCAAAACAATAATGCAATTCAATACAAATATAAAATCTAATCTTTGAATTCTTAAACTGATAATATGAATTTGAGGAGAAAAACAAAAAAGATATTTATCGTCAAAATTCAATACACACCAATTTTTTGATTAATATTTCGAAAAATTCCAATTTAATTAACAAATTTCAAAGAACTTTAAACAAAATTATAATTATATCGTTAAAGTAACTATATAAGTAGAAACTCTTAAGATATCTGCTACTATTACACAAAAATAAATGAACAAAATAGTTATTTATGCAACTAGTGCGTAAAGTGACCTTTTTTGACGAATGTGAATGTTGTCGCATGAGCCGCGGGAGAATGCGACAATCATATGAGTCAAAAAAGGAACATTTACGCACGAGTTGCATACAATATTTTTTCTACAACCGAATTTCTTTACAAGAAATACAAGCATAGGCCTGATTTTTTTTTACGCCTTACTGCGAAAAAAATATTATATTTAAAACATATTTTAGATAACAAAATATTTATTTTCTAAATTAATCTCACCTTATAATACCGGTACGTAGAAACGCGAAATGCTTGAATTATAAATTAATTGAAATGTCAATCAGGCATCATTTAAATAAAAATACTTACCCTTATTCATGAACTGATATTTCTGTCATATTAAAAATCAAATTAAAAATTACTAAATATAATATCTAGTTTGGTATGTATTAAACTGCAATAATTTAATAATTAAATATATTTACACAAATTTACACAATTAAATAATAAAAAAAAAAGTTTCATTACCCGGAATTGAACCCGAGTCATCTGGGTAGAAGGTAAACACCTTACAATCTCAGCCAATAAGAGTCGTAAAATTATTTGCATAATCTTATACAAAACTTTCACTAGTGAAAAAAAAACTTTTTTTTTCACTAGTGAAAAAAGTTAAACTTTACGAACCTTAAACCGTGCGTAAAGGTAATACTTTACGCACAGTTGTAGAAAAATATATTTTTCTTGCTTCTTGTAGCTGGTCTTCCAATCAAACAAATTAACATCAACCATTAAAAAACTTAATTAAAAAAACCCACTCTTTGCAGTATGTTTTCGAAAATTAGTATAATTCTACACTTTAAAATTACGTGTATTCTATTAATTTTAAAGTCCTTAGAGGCTAAAATTTAATTTGAACTTGAATTTTAAAAGTGTTTTGCAAAATTATTGTACGATTGTAATATAAATCAGATTTACAAAGGGCTACAGTAAATTTAAACTACATAAGTACTTGGAAAAATAATTGAAGTACCTGTATTTAAAATTACCTTAAGTTTATAATGCAAATTTACAGACATTTCTAACAGTGTAAGAATAAAAAAATTATCTTTTTTTTAATCACCCTATAATGTTTATGTTGAAAATTACTATTTTACTGTATTGTAGCATAGGTACTGAGTGCTAAACCATTTGGTAGGATTAGTAGCATTATTTGAATTTGTTTAATACATAGGTAGGTATCTACCAAGAAAAATATCAGTCTTAAACATCTGTTTAGTTAGACCATTAGTAGTGTAATCGGGCAATGAGATCAGCTCTTCAGGAATTATTTTCAAGTGTGTAATTAAATCCATCACCCTCTTTAAGCTATCATTTGAACACAAGCATTCACGAAAAAGAAACCTCTAGTATTAAAACTAACTTACTCTTTTGTTCATAAATATACAACCAACAAACAAGCAAGCACACCTGAAAGAAGTTCCACCTACATACTAATTCTTAGCTTCTTCAACTAGTAGTAGTAATTAGGAAAGTATGCCATTGAAAGTTATTTCGATTTTATTATTCTCATTCAAAAGGGGATTTTGTATAAAGTTGATCAATCATATTATATATATTTTAGATTATGTCCCGCTTATTTGAACAACAGATGCCCTAATGTGCAATGTCCACTATTGCACTACTATAGCTACTGCCGAGCATTTCGAGCAGGAAAATGTACATTGGGAGACTATTGTACCTACCTGCATGTCCACTACTTTGAAGAAAAGTATTATACAGATCGGTTGGTTGTTCCTCCAAACATGGAAAAAGAAATTTTTCGAACTATGCAGATGGGCCCTTTGCTACTGGCAATATATGTTTAACAGCTGATTGTTTCAATGGTAATGCTCAATTTGGACAGTAACTTTTACTGTTATTACAGGTATACAAATAGCTAACAATGATTTTATTTTCAGATTTTGTGCAGAAGGTATCCAATGTTATGGAAAGACAGGGAAAATACTTGGTGGCATTCAATATGAACTAAGGGGTCTGCGTGAACACTTGTCAACTTCGAACATAGCTATAGCGAAAAGTACTATTTCACAAGAAGATGTTGAAATAGCTTCAATGTTCCCCATGCATTCTGAAGAAAAGCTTTAGGATGTTGAATTGAAGCTTCAAAATAATGAATTTTTCCAAAAAGTGGTGAGTATATTTTATGGATTATACATACAACTGAATTCGATTATGATGTTACTTCAATAATTATGAATTCTTTCTTTGTTGTGTTTTAGCTTGCTTGTGTCTCACTTGTTGGAGGAAAAGACATGAACAACCTAATTTCGAATATATTGCTTAAAACGTTGTCTAAAGAACTCAGCCTCGAATTTAGCGGTGGTTTTTCGAAATTACAGCTCTACAAGGTTATATTGGCAGCTGTTAAAACACGTTACAACGACGTAGATGATATTGTTATACTAAAAAGAATTTCGTCAGTACTGGCAACATCTGGTGATCGTGATGGAGGCAGAAGAAAGAGATCAACGAAAGAACATGGTGAGTTTAAAATTACTTGATAATGTTTTGTACCTATAAACTTCACGCAAATGGAGAAAGCAGGGTCGACAATCAGCTTAAAATATTCCCAAACATACGCTATTTAACAAATTATCTAGTAAGTTTTCTAATTATTGTTTTAGGTACTTCTACTCCGTCTTTTTCTTCAGGAAATTCCACCGCATCTTCAAGAGGTAGTGATACACCGCTGTCGTCGACTCTAATGGAAAGTAACGATACAGATTTGTAATTGTAATACAATATGGGATTTGAGCAGTGTGGTAATGTGCATTAGCAGGATATAATACGTAAAGTATAAATTAATATTTTTATCGCGTTGTAGGATATGTGTTACTTGCGTAGTAGGTTTTTGCAAAAGGATTATTCATTTTTTTGTATTCCAATCATACCAGCTATGTTGTTTTAAACATATTTTCACTTGTCAGAATTGGTATTGTGCAATTATGTTTATTGCCACGAATTTCTGAGTTTTTCTTATTTTTGTATAATTTACAATGTTTTTATTACTCTAAAAAAGTGTTATTTAGTTAGTTATATTTCCCTTTATGTGAATTATATGCAGGGTGTGCCCATTCATTGATATTTATTATTATTTATGGGGGCTTGAAGATTAAAACGAATTAATTTCACTGCTTTAATTTAACTTTATTTTATTTAAACCGCAAGAGAAAAGAATATATCTTTATTCACAGAACTCTCTGTCACGACTACAACTAAAACTTTTTAAGACATATTTATATTTCTTTTCTTAATTAGAGTTTTGGAATATTTCCCATGGTAATCTGATACCTAACACTAATTCTTCCAATACAAACAAACAAGCTTTCTTACTTAGACCCTTAGAGGAACACGTGCTTATCTACTCTCGTTATATAATTTAAACATTTAATACCACACTTGAAAATTTCAAAAACGTGACACATTATACTCGTATATAAACAACGAAATAATATCCAGCCCATTATACCGTAGATAAATTTTGAACTTATGGTTGTCATTTAGATAACTAAAATAATATTATTTCATTATATTTTCAACAGTTCATATATTAGATATATTGGGATGCTTCTTTTAGAAAGTTACTCTTTTATTTTCGCTCCCGACTCAAAATCATGTTGGAAAAGTCCAAAAAAGAATCCCCTGAAAATTTGACTTCTTCATATGAACTTTTAAGTACTCTCTGAAAGCGTTATACGCAAATTAATATGTTTTTTAAAATATTTCTCTTCACGATCACTTAATAATAAGTCAATATTTTACCTTCAAAGCATTCCGTCACATAGGTGATTTTTGTTTAGGAAATTTGTTTCTGAAATATATCGTTTCGATAAAATATCGGATTGCTCGTTTAATAATATACTTACTCTTAAAAAAATTATCAAACTTTGCGTGTATTTTGAATGGGAAATCTTTTAGCGCCTTGGGAGATTACTTAGACGTGGTGTTAAAAGCTCACATTTTCAGGGGATTCTTGAACATGCAACACCCTGTTTGTAATTGTGTTCTTGTATGTTGTTATATAATAGTAACATTTTTTAAGCTTACAAAGGTTTGTTACTTGTTTGTTAAACTACTATTTTGTTTTTAATAAATCCATTAAAAACTAACTAATTTGTATATTTCACACCTCCTCAATTACCACAAAAGGGAAATATTAACTTCCAATTTAAGCTAAATATTTAATATAACAAATTGTTTTACATTGTCTATACCTATATATTCGGTACATAATGCATGGTGACGACACTACAGTGGATATTTATTTTTCAGTTTAAGTACGTACATGAAATTGGTCTATTATTAACAAACAAATAGCTTTTGAATTTTTTACAAACCAATACTAGGCCATTATTAAGTATCAGTCGGTATATATATATACAATATATAGCTTATATTGGTTGTTAATATTGTATAATTTTTGAACTTGCAGGTGAGAACAACATTGGCTCAATATGAGCTAGAAACATTGGGGAAATGTATTTTGGAGATATTACCCCAATATTCATTATCAATATTGGGGTTATATATTTTGCCAATATTAGCTCTGAATTGTATACCAATATTGCGGCTATATGTTTCACCAATATTGACGCAATATTCGCCGCCCAATTTTGGGTTTTATTGGTCTGCCAATATCGGCCCAATATTGGCGCAATATTCGCCGCCCAATTTTGGGTTGTATTGGTTGCCAATATAGGCACAATATTCGCTTCCAATGTGTGACAGTGAAAACCCTAAATTGACTACCAATATTGGTGCTATATAGCCCCAATATTGGCACGCCATTGTAACCTATCGTGGCTACCAATATTGCGCCAATATTGGCCCAATATTGCGGGCCAATTTTAGGCTACATTGGAAAATCAATATTGGCTAATATTGGGGCAATATCGCTTTCCAATGTAGCCTAAAGTTGGCTATATACTGGCGCAATATTGTGCAATATTGCGCCAATATTGGACGTATATTGGAAAATGTTAACATTTTTTTCTATTTCCAATATTATCGAATATTGGTTCCAACATCTGGCCAATATCGCGCCAAGATAAATTTCTACTAGGGTATCGAAATTTTAATAATTGGTGGTCATTTTGTGTGTAAAACGACCGAACAAGATAAAACAAGCCCCTTTCTGTCGATTTAGAGCATTCTGAGTCGATTCTACGGTTAGTTTTGAAAATATCACTTAAATGTCGAAATTTTAATAATTGGTGGTCATTTTGAGTGTAAAACAACCAAACAACGTAAAACAAGCCCCTTTCTGTCGATTTAGAGCATTCTGAGTCGATTCTACGGTTAGTTTTAAAAATATCACTTAAATGTCTAAATTTTAAGTCGATTCTACGGTTAGTTTTGATAATATCACTTAAATGTCGAAATTTTAATAATTGGTGGTCATTTTCAGTGTAAAACGACCAAACAAGATAAAACAAGCCCCTTTCTGTCGATTTAGAACATTCTGAGTCGATTCTACGGTTAGTGTTGAAAATATCACTTAAATGTCGAAATTTTAATAATTGGTGGTCATTTTGAGTGTAAAACGACCAAACAACGTAAAACAAGCCCCTTTCTGTCGATTTAGAGCATTCTGAGTCGATTCTACGGTTAGTTTTGAAAATATCACTTAAATGTCGAAATTTTAAGTCGATTCTACGGTTAGTTTTAAAAATATCACTTAAATGTCGAAATTTTAATAATTGGTGGTTATTTTCAGTGTAAAACGACCAAACAAGATAAAACAAGCCCCTTTCTGTCGATTTAGAGCATTCTGAGTCGATTCTACGGTTAGTTTTGAAAATATCACTTAAATGTCGAAATTTTAATAATTGGTGGTCATTTTAAGTGTAAAACGACCAAACAACGTAAAACAAGCCCCTTTCTGTTGATGTAGAGCATTCTGAGTCGATTCTACGGTTAGTTTTGAAAATATCACTTAAATGTCGAAATTTTAAGTCGATCCTACGGTTAGTTTTGAAAATATCACTTAAATGTCGAAATTTTAATAATTGGTCGTCATTTTCAGTGTAAAACGACCAAACAACGTAAAACAAGCCCCTTTCTGTCGATTTAGAGCATTCTGAGTCGATTCTACGGTTAGTTTTGAAAATATCACTGAAATGTCGAAATTTTAATAATTGGTGGTCATTTTGAGTGTAGAACGACCAAACAACGTAAAACAAGCCCCTTTCTGTCGATTTAGAGCATTCTGAGTCGATTCTACGGTTAGTTTTGAAAATATCACTTAAATGTCGAAATTTTAATAATTGGTTGTCATTTTGAGTGTAAAACGACCAAACAACGTAAAACAAGCCCCTTTTTGTCGATTTAGAGCATTCTCAGTCGATTCTACGGTTAGTTTTGAAAATATCACTTAAATGTCGAAATTTTAAGTCGATTCTACGGTTAGTTTTGAAAATATCACTTAAATGTCGAAATTTTAATAATTGGTGGTCATTTTGAGTGTAAAACGACCAAACAAGATAAAACAAGCCTCTTTCTGTCGATTTAGAGCATTCTGAGTCGATTCTACGGTTAGTTTTGAAAATATCACTTAAATGTCTAAATTTTAATAATTGGTGGTCATTTTGAGTGTAAAACGACCAAACAACGTAAAACAAGCCCTTTTCTGTCGATTTAGAGCATTCTGAGTCGATTCTACGGTTAGTTTTGAAAATATCACTAAAATGTCGAAATTTTAAGTCGATTCTACGGTTAGTTTTGAAAATATCAACTTAAATGTCGAAATTTTAATAATTGGTGGTTATTTTTAGTGTAAAACAACCAAACAAGATAAAACAAGCCCCTTTCTGTCGATTTATAGCATTCTGAGTCGATTCTACGGTTAGTTTTGAAAATATCACTTAAATGTCGAAATTTTAATAATTGGTGGTCATTTTGAGTGGAAAACGACCAAACAACGTAAAACAAGCCCCTTTTTGTCGATTTAGAGCATTCTCAGTCGATTCTACGGTTAGTTTTGAAAATATCACTTAAATGTCGAAATTTTAAGTCGATTCTACGGTTAGTTTTGAAAATATCACTTAAATGTCGAAATTTTAATAATTGGTGGTCATTTTGAGTGTAAAACGACCAAACAAGATAAAACAAGCCTCTTTCTGTCGATTTAGAGCATTCTGAGTCGATTCTACGGTTAGTTTTGAAAATATCACTTAAATGTCGAAATTTTAATAATTGGTGGTCATTTTGAGTGTAAAACGACCAAACAACGTAAAACAAGCCCTTTTCTGTCGATTTAGAGCATTCTGAGTCAATTCTACGGTTAGTTTTGAAAATATCACTAAAATGTCGAAATTTTAAGTCGATTCTACGGTAAGTTTTGAAAATATCACTTAAATGTCGAAATTTTAATAATTGGTGGTTATTTTCAGTGTAAAACAACCAAACAAGATAAAACAAGCCCCTTTCTGTCGATTTAGAGCATTCTGAGTCGATTCTACGGTTAGTTTTGAAAATATCACTTAAATGTCGAAATTTTAAGTCGATTCTACGGTTAGTTTTAAAAATATCACTTAAATGTCGAAATTTTAATAATTGGTGGTCATTTTTAGTGTAAAAGGACCAAAAACGTAAAACAAGCCCCTTTCTGTCGATTTAGAGCATTCTGACTCGATTCTACGGTTAGTTTTGAGAATATCACTTAAATGTCGAAATTTTAATAATTGGTGGTCATTTTGAGTGTAAAACGACCAAACAACGTAAAACAAACCCCTTTCTGTCGATTTAGAGCATTCTGATTCGATTCTACGGTAAGTTTTGAAAATATCAGTTAAATGTCGAAATTTTAAGTCGATTCTACGGTTAGTTTTGAAAATATCACTTAAATGTCGAAATTTTAATAATTGGTGGTCATTTTGAGTGTAAAACGACCAAACAACGTAAAACAAGCCCCTTTCTGTCGATTTAGAGCATTCTGAGTCGATTCTACGGTTAGTTTTGAAAATATCACTTAAATGTCGAAATTTTAAGTCGATTCTACGGTTAGTTTTGAAAATATCACTTAAATGTCGAAATTTTAATAATTGGTGGTCATTTTCAGTGTAAAAGGACCAAACAACGTAAAACAAGCCCCTTTCTGTCGATTTAGAGCATTCTGAGTCGATTCTACGGTTAGTTTTGAAAATATCACTTAAATGTCGAAATTTTAATAATTGGTGGTCATTTTGAGTGTAAAACGATTAAACAACGTAAAACAAGCCCCTTTCTGTCGATTTAGAGCATTCTGATTCGATTCTACGGTAAGTTTTGAAAATATCAGTTAAATGTCGAAATTTTAAGTCGATTCTACGGTTAGTTTTGAAAATATCACTTAAATGTCGAAATTTTAATAATTGGTGGTAATTTTGAGTGTAAAACGACCAAACAAGATAAAACAAGCCCCTTTCTGTCGATTTAAAGCATTCTGAGTCGGATTCTACGGTTAGTTTTGAAAATATCACTTAAATGTCGAAATTTTAATAACTGGTGGTCATTTTGAGTGTAAAACGACCAAACAACGTAAAACAAGCGCCTTTCTGTCGATTTAGAGCATTCTGAGTCGATTCTACGGTTAGTTTTGAAAATATCACTTAAATGTCGAAATTTTAATAATTGGTGGTCATTTTGAGTGTAAAACGACCAAACAACGTAAAACAAGCCCCTTTCTGTCGATTTAGAGCATTCTGAGTCGATTCTACGGTCAGTTTTGAAAATATCACTTAAATGTCAAAATTTTAAGTCGATTCTACGGTTAGTTTTGAAAATATCACTTAAATGTCGAAATTTTAATAATTGGTGGTTATTTTCAGTGTAAAACGACCAAACAAGATAAAACAAGCCCCTTTCTGTCGATTTAGAGCATTCTGAGTCGATTCTACGGTTAGTTTTGAAAATATCACTTAAATGTCGAAATTTTAATAATTGGTGGTCATTTTGAGTGTAAAATGACCAAACAAGATAAAACAAGCCCCTTTCTGTCGATTTAAAGCATTCTGAGTCGATTCTACGGTTAGTTTTGAAAATATCACTTAAATGTCGAAATTTTAATAATTGGTGGTCATTTTGAGTGTAAAACGACCAAACAACGTAAAACAAGCGCCTTTCTGTCGATTTAGAGCATTCTGAGTCGATTCTACGGTTAGTTTTAAAAATATCACTTAAATGTCGAAATTTTAATAATTGGTGGTCATTTTGAGTGTAAAACGACCAAACAAGATAAAACAAGCCTCTTTCTGTCGATTTAGAGCATTCTGAGTCGATTCTATGGTTAGTTTTGAAAATATCACTTAAATGTCGAAATTTTAATAATTGGTGGTCATTTTGAGTGTAAAACGACCAAACAACGTAAAACAAGCCCCTTTCTGTCGATTTAGAGCATTCTGAGTCGATTCTACGGTTAGTTTTGAAAATATCACTTAAATGTCGAAATTTTAAGTCGATTCTACGGTTAGTTTTGAAAATATCACTTAAATGTCGAAATTTTAATAATTGGTGGTCATTGTCAGTGTAAAACGACCAAACAACGTAAAACAAGCCCCTTTCTGTCGATTTAGAGCATTCTGAGTCGATTCTACGGTTAGTTTTGAGAATATCACTTAAATGTCAAAATTTTAATAATTGGTGGTCATTTTGAGTGTAAAACGACCAAACAACGTGAAACAAGCCCCTTTCTGTCGATTTAGAGCATTCTGAGTCGATTCTACGGTTAGTTTTGAAAATATAACTTAAATGTCGAAATTTTAATAATTGGTTGTCATTTTGAGTGTAAAACGACCAAACAACGTAAAACAAGCCCCTTTCTGTCGATTTAGAGCATTCTGAGTCGATTCTACGGTTAGTTTTGAAAATATCACTTAAATGTCGAAATTTTAAGTCGATTCTACGGTTAGTTTTGAAAATATCACTTAAATGTCGAAATTTTAATAATTGGTGGTCATTTTTGAGTGTTAAAACGACCAAACAAGATAAAACAAGCCTCCTTCTGTCGATTTAGAGCATTCTGAGTCGATTCTACGGTTAGTTTTGAAAATATCACTTAAATGTCCGAAATTTTAATAATTGGTGGTCATTTTG
>CAXIIO010000253.1:0-39818 GCA_964028335.1 Altica lythri | reverse complement strand
GTCCCATTCTGTCGATTTAGAGCATTCTGAGTCGATTCTACGTTTAGTTTTTGAAAAATATCACTTAATGTCGAAATTTTAATAATTGGTGGTCATTTTGAGTGTAAAACGACCAAACAACGTAAAACAAGCCCTTTCTGTCGATTTAGAGCATTCTGAGTCGATTCTACGCTTAGTTTTGAAAATATCACTTAAATGTCGAAATTTTAAGACGATTCTACGGTTAGTTTTGAAAATATCACTTAAATGTCGAAATTTTAATAATTGGTGGTCATTTTGAGTGTAAAACGACCAAACAAGATAAAACAAGCCCCTTTCTGTCGATTTAGAGCATTCTGAGTCGATTCTACGGTTAGTTTTGAAAATATCACTTAAATGTCGAAATTTTAATAATTGGTGGTCATTTTGAGTGTAAAACGACCAAACAACGTAAAACAAGCCCCTTTATGTCGATTTAGAGCATTCTGAGTCGATTCTATGGTTAGTTTTGAAAATATTACTTAAATGTCGAAATTTTAATAATTGGTGGTCATTTTGAGTGTAAAACGACCAAACAAGGTAAAACAAGCCCCTTTCTGTCGATTTAGAGCATTCTGAGTCGATTCTACGGTTAGTTTTGAAAATATCACTTAAATGTCGAAATTTTAATAATTGGTGGTCATTTTGAGTGTAAAACGACCAAACAACGTAAAACAAGCCCCTTTCCGTCGATTTAGAGCATTCTGAGTCGATTCTACGGTTAGTTTTAAAAATATCACTTAAATGTCGAAATTTTAAGTCGATTCTTCGGTTCGTTTTGAAAATATCACTTAAATGTCGAAATTTTAATAATTGGTGGCCATTTTCAGTGTAAAACGACCAAACAACGTAAAACAAGCCCCTTTCTGTCGATTTAGAGCATTCTGAGTCGATTCTACGGTTAGTTTTGAAAATATCACTTAAATGTCGAAATTTTAATAATTGGTTGTATTTTGAGTGTAAAACGACCAAACAACGTAAAGCAAGCCCCTTTCTGTCGATTTAGAGCATTCTGAGTCGATTCTACGGTTAGTTTTAAAAATATCACTTAAATGTCGAAATTTTAAGTCGATTCTACGGTTAGTTTTGAAAATATCACTTAAATGTCGAAATTTTAATAATTGGTTGTCATTTTGAGTGTAAAACGACCAAACAAGATAAAACAAGCCTCTTTCTGTCGATTTAGAGCATTCTGAGTCGATTCTACGGTTAGTTTTGAAAATATCACTTAAATGTCGAAATTTTAATAATTGGTGGTCATTTTGAGTGTAAAACGACCAAACAACGTAAAAGAAGCCCCTTTCTGTCGATTTAGAGCATTCTGAGTCGATTCTACGGTTAGTTTTGAAAATATCACTTAAATGTCGAAATTTTAAGTCGATTCTACGGTTAGTTTTGAAAATATCACTTAAATGTCGAAATTTTAATAATTGGTGGTCATTTTGAGTGTAAAACGACCAAACAAGATAAAACAAGCCCCTTTCTGTCGATTTAGAGCATTCTGAGTCGATTCTACGGTTAGTTTTGAAAATATCACTTAAATGTCGAAATTTTAATAATTGGTGGTCATTTTGAGTGTAAAACGACCAAACAACGTAAAACAAGCCCCTTTCCGTCGATTTAGAGCATTCTGGGTCGATTCTACGGTTAGTTTTAAAAATATCACTTAAATGTCGAAATTTTAAGTCGATTCTTCGGTTCGTTTTGAAAATATCACTTAAATGTCGAAATTTTAATAATTGGTGGCCATTTTCAGTGTAAAACGACCAAACAACGTAAAACAAGCCCCTTTCTGTCGATTTAGAGCATTCTGAGTCGATTCTACGGTTAGTTTTGAAAATATCACTTAAATGTCGAAATTTTAATAATTGGTGGTCATTTTGAGTGTACAACGACCAAACAACGTAAAACAAGCCCCTTTCTGTCGATTTAGAGCATTCTGAGTCGATTCTACGGTTAGTTTTGAAAATATCACTTAAATGTCGAAATTTTAAGTCGATTCTACAGTTAGTTTTGAAAATATCACTTAAATGTCGAAATTTTAATAATTGGTGGTCATTTTGAGTGTAAAACGACCAAACAACGTAAAACAAGCCCCTTTCTGTCGATTTAGAGCATTCTGAGTCGATTCTACGCTTAGTTTTGAAAATATCACTTAAATGTCGAAATTTTAAGTCGATTCTACGGTTAGTTTTGAAAATATCACTTAAATGTCGAAATTTTAATAATTGGTGGTCATTTTGAGTGTAAAACGACCAAACAAGATAAAACAAGCCCCTTTCTGTCGATTTAGAGCATTCTGAGTCGATTCTACGGTTAGTTTTGAAAATATCACTTAAATGTCGAAATTTTAATAATTGGTGGTCATTTTGAGTGTAAAACGACCAAACAACGTAAAACAAGCCCCTTTCTGTCGATTTAGAGCATTCTGAGTCGATTCTACGGTTAGTTTTGAAAATATCACTTAAATGTCGAAATTTTAATAATTGGTGGTCATTTTGAGTGTAAAACGACCAAACAAGGTAAACAAGCCCCTTTCTGTCGATTTAGAGCATTCTGAGTCGATTCTACGGTTAGTTTTGAAATATCACTTAAATGTCGAAATTTTAATAATTGGTGGTCATTTTGAGTGTAAAACGACCAAACAACGTAAAACAAGCCCCTTTCCGTCGATTTAGAGCATTCTGAGTCGATTCTACGGTTAGTTTTAAAAATATCACTTAAATGTCGAAATTTTAAGTCGATTCTTCGGTTCGTTTTGAAAATATCACTTAAATGTCGAAATTTTAATAATTGGTGGCCATTTTCAGTGTAAAACGACCAAACAACGTAAAACAAGCCCCTTTCTGTCGATTTAGAGCATTCTGAGTCGATTCTACGGTTAGTTTTGAAAATATCACTTAAATGTCGAAATTTTAATAATTGGTTGTCATTTTGAGTGTAAAACGACCAAACAACGTAAAGCAAGCCCCTTTCTGTCGATTTAGAGCATTCTGAGTCGATTCTACGGTTAGTTTTAAAAATATCACTTAAATGTCGAAATTTTAAGTCGATTCTACGGTTAGTTTTGAAAATATCACTTAAATGTCGAAATTTTAATAATTGGTTGTCATTTTGAGTGTAAAACGACCAAACAAGATAAAACAAGCCTCTTTCTGTCGATTTAGAGCATTCTGAGTCGATTCTACGGTTAGTTTTGAAAATATCACTTAAATGTCGAAATTTTAATAATTGGTGGTCATTTTGAGTGTAAAACGACCAAACAACGTAAAAGAAGCCCCTTTCTGTCGATTTAGAGCATTCTGAGTCGATTCTACGGTTAGTTTTAAAAATATCACTTAAATGTCGAAATTTTAAGTCGATTCTACGGTTAGTTTTGAAAATATCACTTAAATGTCGAAATTTTAATAATTGGTGGTCATTTTGAGTGTAAAACGACCAAACAAGATAAAACAAGCCCCTTTCTGTCGATTTAGAGCATTCTGAGTCGATTCTACGGTTAGTTTTGAAAATATCACTTAAATGTCGAAATTTTAATAATTGGTGGTCATTTTGAGTGTAAAACGACCAAACAACGTAAAACAAGCCCCTTTCGTCGATTTAGAGCATTCTGAGTCGATTCTACGGTTAGTTTTAAAAATATCACTTAAATGTCGAAATTTTAAGTCGATTCTTCGGTTCGTTTTGAAAATATCACTTAAATGTCGAAATTTTAATAATTGGTGGCCATTTTCAGTGTAAAACGACCAAACAACGTAAAACAAGCCCCTTTCTGTCGATTTAGAGCATTAGATAAAACAAGTCCCTTTCTGTCGATTTAGAGCATTCTGAGTCGATTCTACGTTTAGTTTTGAAAATATCACTTAAATGTCGAAATTTTAATAATTGGTGGTCATTTTGAGTGTAAAACGACCAAACAACGTAAAACAAGCCCCTTTCTGTCGATTTAGAGCATTCTGAGTCGATTCTACGCTTAGTTTTGAAAATATCACTTAAATGTCGAAATTTTAAGTCGATTCTACGGTTAGTTTTGAAAATATCACTTAAATGTCGAAATTTTAATAATTGGTGGTCATTTTGAGTGTAAAACGACCAAACAAAGATAAAACAAGCCCCTTTCTGTCGATTTAGAGCATTCTGAGTCGATTCTACGGTTAGTTTTGAAAATATCACTTAAATGTCGAAATTTTAATAATTGGTGGTCATTTTGAGTGTAAAACGACCAAACAACGTAAAACAAGCCCCTTTCTGTCGATTTAGAGCATTCTGAGTCGATTCTACGGTTAGTTTTGAAAATATCACTTAAATGTCGAAATTTTAATAATTGGTGGTCATTTTGAGTGTAAAACGACCAAACAAGGTAAAACAAGCCCCTTTCTGTCGATTTAGAGCATTCTGAGTCGATTCTACGGTTAGTTTTGAAAATATCACTTAAATGTCGAAATTTTAATAATTGGTGGTCATTTTGAGTGTAAAACGACCAAACAACGTAAAACAAGCCCCTTTCCGTCGATTTAGAGCATTCTGAGTCGATTCTACGGTTAGTTTTTAAAAATATCACTTAAATGTCGAAATTTTAAGTCGATTCTTCGGTTCGTTTTGAAAATATCACTTAAATGTCGAAATTTTAATAATTGGTGGCCATTTTCAGTGTAAAACGACCAAACAACGTAAAACAAGCCCCTTTCTGTCGATTTAGAGCATTCTGAGTCGATTCTACGGTTAGTTTTGAAAATATCACTTAAATGTCGAAATTTTAATAATTGGTTGTCATTTTGAGTGTAAAACGACCAAACAACGTAAAGCAAGCCCCTTTCTGTCGATTTAGAGCATTCTGAGTCGATTCTACGGTTGGTTTTAAAAATATCACTTAAATGTCGAAATTTTAAGTCGATTCTACGGTTAGTTTTGAAAATATCACTTAAATGTCGAAATTTTAATAATTGGTTGTCATTTTGAGTGTAAAACGACCAAACAAGATAAAACAAGCCTCTTTCTGTCGATTTAGAGCATTCTGAGTCGATTCTACGGTTAGTTTTGAAAATATCACTTAAATGTCGAAATTTTAATAATTGGTGGCCATTTTGAGTGTAAAACGACCAAACAACGTAAAAAGAAGCCCCTTTCTGTCGATTTAGAGCATTCTGAGTCGATTCTACGGTTAGTTTTGAAAATATCACTTAAATGTCGAAATTTTTAAGTCGATTCTACGGTTAGTTTTGAAAATATCACTTAAATGTCGAAATTTTAATAATTGGTGGTCATTTTGAGTGTAAAACGACCAAACAAGATAAAACAAGCCCCTTTCTGTCGATTTAGAGCATTCTGAGTCGATTCTACGGTTAGTTTTGAAAATATCACTTAAATGTCGAAATTTTAATAATTGGTGGTCATTTTGAGTGTAAAACGACCAAACAACGTAAAACAAGCCCCTTTCCGTCGATTTAGAGCATTCTGAGTCGATTCTACGGTTAGTTTTAAAAATATCACTTAAATGTCGAAATTTTAAGTCGATTCTTCGGTTCGTTTTGAAAATATCACTTAAATGTCGAAATTTTAATAATTGGTGGCCATTTTCAGTGTAAAACGACCAAACAACGTAAAACAAGCCCCTTTCTGTCGATTTAGAGCATTCTGAGTCGATTCTACGGTTAGTTTTGAAAATATCACTTAAATGTCGAAATTTTAATAATTGGTGGTCATTTTGAGTGTACAACGACCAAACAACGTAAAACAAGCCCCTTTCTGTCGATTTAGAGCATTCTGAGTCGATTCTACGGTTAGTTTTGAAAATATCACTTAAATGTCGAAATTTTAAGTCGATTCTACAGTTAGTTTTGAAAATATCACTTAAATGTCAAAATTTTAATAATTGGTGGTCATTTTGAGTGTAAAACGACCAAACAAGATAAAACAAGTCCCTTTCTGTCGATTTAAAGCATTCTGAGTCGATTCTACGTTTAGTTTTGAAAATATCACTTAAATATCGAAATTTTAATAATTGGTGGTCATTTTGAGTGTAAAACGACCAAACAACGTAAAACAAGCCCCTTTCTGTCGATTTAGAGCATTCTGAGTCGATTCTACGCTTAGTTTTGAAAATATCACTTAAATGTCGAAATTTTAAGTCGATTCTACGGTTAGTTTTGAAAATATCACTTAAATGTCGAAATTTTAATAATTGGTGGTCATTTTGAGTGTAAAACGACCAAACAAGATAAAACAAGCCCCTTTCTGTCGATTTAGAGCATTCTGAGTCGATTCTACGGTTAGTTTTGAAAATATCACTTAAATGTCGAAATTTTAATAATTGGTGGTCATTTTGAGTGTAAAACGACCAAACAACGTAAAACAAGCCCCTTTCTGTCGATTTAGAGCATTCTGAGTCGATTCTACGGTTAGTTTTGAAAATATCACTTAAATGTCGAAATTTTAATAATTGGTGGTCATTTTGAGTGTAAAACGACCAAACAAGGTAAAACAAGCCCCTTTCTGTCGATTTAGAGCATTCTGAGTCGATTCTACGGTTAGTTTTGAAAATATCACTTAAATGTCGAAATTTTAATAATTGGTGGTCATTTTGAGTGTAAAACGACCAAACAACGTAAAACAAGCCCCCTTCTGTCGATTTAGAGCATTCTAAGTCGATTCTACGGTTAGTTTTGAAAATATCACTTAAATGTCAAAATTTTAAGTCGATTCTACGGTTAGTTTTGAAAATATCACTTAAATGTCGAAATTTTAATAATTGGTGGTCATTTTCAGTGTAAAACGACCAAACAAGATAAAACAAGCCCCTTTCTGTCGATTTAGAGCATTCTGAGTCGATTCTACGGTTAGTTTTGAAAATATCACTTAAATGTCGAAATTTTAATAATTGGTTGTCATTATGAGTGTAAAACAACCAAACAACGTAAAACAAGCCCCTTTCTGTCGATTTAGAGCATTTTGAGTCGATTCTACGGTTAGTTTTGAAAATATCACTTAAATGTCGAAATTTTAAGTCGATTCTTCGGTTCGTTTTGAAAATATCACTTAAATGTCGAAATTTTAATAATTGGTGGCCATTTTCAGTGTAAAACGACCAAACAACGTAAAACAAGCCCCTTTCTGTCGATTTAGAGCATTCTGAGTCGATTCTACGGTTAGTTTTGAAAATATCACTTAAATGTCGAAATTTTAATAATTGGTGGTCATTTTGAGTGTACAACGACCAAACAACGTAAAACAAGCCCCTATTGATGCTATTGATGTTATTGATGCTATTGATGTTATTGATGCTATTGATGTTATTGATGTTATTGATGCTATTGATGTTATTGATGCTATTGATGTTATTGATGCTATTGATGTTATTGATGCTATTGATGTTATTGATCTTATTGATGTTATTGATGTTATTGATGCTATTGATGTTATTGATGCTATTGATGTTATTGATTCTATTGATGTTATTGATGCTATTGATGATATTGATGCTATTGATGTTATTGATACTATTGATGCTATTGATGCTATTGATGCTATTGATGCTATTGATGCTATTGATGTTATTGATGTTATTGATGTTATTGATGCTATTGATGTTATTGATGTTATTGATGTTATTGATGTTATTGATGTTATTGATGTTATTGATGTGATTGATGTTATTGATGTTATTGATGTTATTGATGTTATTGATGTTATTGATGTTATTGATGTTATTGATGTTATTGATGTTATTGATGTTATTGATGTTAGTGATGTTATTGATGTTATTGATGTTATTGATGCTATTGATGCTATTGATATTATTGATGTTATTGATGCTATTGATGCTATTGATGCTATTGATGTTATTGATGTTATTAATGTTATTAATGCTATTGATGCTATTGATGTTATTGATATTATTGATGCTATTGATGTTATTGATGTTATTAATGTTATTGATGCTATTGATGTTATTGATGCTATTGATGCTATTGATGTTATTAATGTTATTGATGTTATTGATGTTATTGATGTTATTGATGTTATTGATGTTATTGATGTTATTGATGTTATTGATGTTATTGATGTTATTGATGTTATTGATGCTATTGATGTTATTGATGTTATTGATGTTATTGATGTTATTTATGTTAATGATGTTATTGATGCTATTGATGTTATTGATGCTATTGATGTTATTGATGCTATTGATGTTATTGATGTTATTGATGCTATTGATGTTATTGATGCTATTGATGTTATTGATGCTATTGATGTTATTGATGCTATTGATGTTATTGATCTTATTGATGTTATTGATGTTATTGATGCTATTGATGTTATTGATGCTATTGATGTTATTGATTCTATTGATGTTATTGATGCTATTGATGATATTGATGCTATTGATGTTATTGATACTATTGATGCTATTGATGCTATTGATGCTATTGATGCTATTGATGCTATTGATGTTATTGATGTTATTGATGTTATTGATGCTATTGATGTTATTGATGTTATTGATGTTATTGATGTTATTGATGTTATTGATGTTATTGATGTGATTGATGTTATTGATGTTATTGATGTTATTGATGTTATTGATGTTATTGATGTTATTGATGTTATTGATGTTATTGATTTTATTGATGTTAGTGATGTTATTGATGTTATTGATGTTATTGATGCTATTGATGCTATTGATATTATTGATGTTATTGATGCTATTGATGCTATTGATGCTATTGATGTTATTGATGTTATTAATGTTATTAATGCTATTGATGCTATTGATGTTATTGATATTATTGATGTTATTGATGCTATTGATGTTACTGATGCTATTGATGTTATTCATGCTATTGATGTTATTGATGCTATTGATGTTATTGATGCTATTGATGTTATTGATGCTATTGATGCTATTGATGCTATTGATGCTATTGATGTTATTGATGCCATTGATGCTATTGATGCTATTGATGCTATTGATGTTATTGATGCTATTGATGCTATTGATGCTATTGATGTTATTGATGCTATTGATGCTATTGATGCTATTGATGTTATTGATGTTATTGATGTTATTGATGCTATTGATGTTATTGATGTTATTGATGTTATTGATGCTATTGATGTTATTGATGTTATTGATGTTATTGATGCTATTTATGTTATTGATGTTATTGATGTGATTGATGCTATTGATGTTATTGATGTTATTGATGTAATTGATGTTATTGATGTTATTGATGTAATTGATGTTATTGATGTTATTGATGTTATTGATGTTATTGATGTTATTGATGTTATTGATGTTATTGATGTTATTGATGTTATTGATGTTATTGATGTTATTGATGTTATTGATGTTATTGATGTTATTGATGTTATTGATGTTATTGATGTTATTGATGTTATTGATGTTATTGATGTTATTGATGCTATTGATGTTATTGATGCTATTGATGTTATTGATGCTATTGATGCTATTGATGCTATTGATGCTATTGATGCTATTGATGCTATTGATGTTATTGATGCCATTGATGCTATTGATGCTATTGATGCTATTGATGTTATTGATGCTATTGATGCTATTGATGCTATTGATGCTATTGATGTTATTGATGCTATTGATGTTATTGATGCTATTGATGTTATTGATGCTATTGATGCTATTGATGCTATTGATGTTATTGATGCTATTGATGCTATTGATGCTATTGATGTTATTGATGCTATTGATGTTATTGATGCTATTGATGTTATTGATGTTATTGATGCTATTGATGTTATTGATGCTATTGATGTTATTGATGCTATTGATGTTATTGATGCTATTGATGTTATTGATGTTATTGATGTTATTGATGTTATTGATGCTATTGATGTTATTGATGCTATTGATGTTATTGATGCTATTGATGATATTGATGCTATTGATGTTATTAATACTATTGATGCTATTGATGCTATTGATGCTATTGATGTTATTGATGTTATTGATGTTATTGATGCTATTGATGTTATTGATGCTATTGATGTTATTGATGCTATTGATGTTATTGATGCTATTGATGCTATTGATGTTATTGATGTTATTGATGTTATTGATGTTATTGATGCTATTGATGTTATTGATGCTATTGATGCTATTGATGCTATTGATGTTATTGATGCTACTGATGCTATTGATACTTTTGATGTTATTGATGCTATTGATGTTATTGATGTTATTGATGTTATTGATGTTATTGATGTTATTGATGTTATTGATGCTATTGATGTTATTGATGCTATTGATGTTATTGATGTAATTGATGTTATTGATGTTATTGATGTTATTGATGCTATTGATGTTATTGATGTTATTGATGCTATTGATGCTATTGATGTTATTGATGCTATTGATGCTATTGATGCTATTGATGCTATTAATGCTATTGATGTTATTGATGCTATTAATGTTATTGATGTTATTGATGTTATTGATGTTATTGATGCTATTGATGTTATTGATGCTATTGATGCTATTGATGCTATTGATGCTATTGATGTTATTGATGCTATTAGCGCTATTAATGCTATTGATGTTATTGATGCTATTGATGCTATTGTTGTTATTGATGTTATTGATGCTATTAATGCTATTGATGCTATTGATGCTATTGATGTTATTAATGCTATTGATGTTATTGATGTTATTGATGCTATTGATGTTATTGATGTTATTGATGTTATTGATGTTATTTATGTTATTGATGCTAATGATGTTATTGATGTTATTAATGTTATTGATGCTATTGATGTTATTGATGCTATTGATGTTATTGATGCTATTGATGTTATTGATGCTATTGATGTTATTGATGTTATTGATGATATTGATGTTATTGATGCTATTGATGTTATTGATGCTATTGATGTTATTGATGCTATTGATGTTATTGATGTTATTGACGTTATTGATGCTATTGATGTTATTGATGCTATTGATGTTATTGATGTTATTGATGTTATTGATGCTATTGATGTTATTAATGTTATTGATGTTATTGATGTTATTGATGCTATTGATGGTATTGATGTTATTGATGTTATTGATGCTATTGATGTTATTGATGTTATTGATGCTATTGATGTTATTGATGTTATTGATGTTATTGATGTTATTGATGTTATTGATGTTATTGATGTTATTGATGTTATTGATATTATTGATGTTATTGATGTTATTGATGTTATTGATGTTATTGATGTTATTGATTTTATTGATGTTATTGATGGTATTGATGTTATTGATGCTATTGATGCTATTGATGCTATTGATGTTATTGATGCTATTGATGCTATTGATGCTATTGATGTTATTGATGCTATTGATGTTATTGATGCTATTGATGTTATTGATGTTATTGATGCTATTGATGTTATTGATGCTATTGATGTTATTGATGCTATTGATGTTATTGATGCTATTGATGTTATTGATGTTATTGATGTTATTGATGTTATTGATGCTATTGATGTTATTGATGCTATTGATGTTATTGATGCTATTGATGATATTGATGCTATTGATGTTATTAATACTATTGATGCTATTGATGCTATTGATGTTATTGATGTTATTGATGTTATTGATGCTATTGATGTTATTGATGCTATTGATGTTATTGATGCTATTGATGTTATTGATGCTATTGATGCTATTGATGTTATTGATGTTATTGATGTTATTGATGTTATTGATGCTATTGATGTTATTGATGCTATTGATGCTATTGATGCTATTGATGTTATTGATGCTACTGATGCTATTGATACTTTTGATGTTATTGATGCTATTGATGTTATTGATGTTATTGATGTTATTGATGTTATTGATGTTATTGATGTTATTGATGCTATTGATGTTATTGATGCTATTGATGTTATTGATGTAATTGATGTTATTGATGTTATTGATGTTATTGATGCTATTGATGTTATTGATGTTATTGATGCTATTGATGCTATTGATGTTATTGATGCTATTGATGCTATTGATGCTATTGATGCTATTAATGCTATTGATGTTATTGATGCTATTAATGTTATTGATGTTATTGATGTTATTGATGTTATTGATGCTATTGATGTTATTGATGCTATTGATGCTATTGATGCTATTGATGCTATTGATGTTATTGATGCTATTAGCGCTATTAATGCTATTGATGTTATTGATGCTATTGATGCTATTGTTGTTATTGATGTTATTGATGCTATTAATGCTATTGATGCTATTGATGCTATTGATGTTATTAATGCTATTGATGTTATTGATGTTATTGATGCTATTGATGTTATTGATGTTATTGATGTTATTGATGTTATTTATGTTATTGATGCTAATGATGTTATTGATGTTATTAATGTTATTGATGCTATTGATGTTATTGATGCTATTGATGTTATTGATGCTATTGATGTTATTGATGCTATTGATGTTATTGATGTTATTGATGATATTGATGTTATTGATGCTATTGATGTTATTGATGCTATTGATGTTATTGATGCTATTGATGTTATTGATGTTATTGACGTTATTGATGCTATTGATGTTATTGATGCTATTGATGTTATTGATGTTATTGATGTTATTGATGCTATTGATGTTATTAATGTTATTGATGTTATTGATGTTATTGATGCTATTGATGGTATTGATGTTATTGATGTTATTGATGCTATTGATGTTATTGATGTTATTGATGCTATTGATGTTATTGATGTTATTGATGTTATTGATGTTATTGATGTTATTGATGTTATTGATGTTATTGATGTTATTGATATTATTGATGTTATTGATGTTATTGATGTTATTGATGTTATTGATGTTATTGATTTTATTGATGTTATTGATGGTATTGATGTTATTGATGCTATTAATGTTATTGATGTTATTGATGCTATTGATATTATTGATGCTATTGATGTTATTGATGTTATTGATGCTATTGATGCTATTGATGCTATTGATGCTATTGATGTTATTGATGTTATTGATGCTATTGATGTTATTGATGCTATTGATGCTATTGATGTTATTGATATTATTGATGTTATTGATGCTATTGATGTTACTGATGCTATTGATGTTATTCATGCTATTGATGTTATTGATGCTATTGATGTTATTGATGCTATTGATGCTATTGATGCTATTGATGTTATTGATGCTATTGATGCTATTGATGCTATTGATGCTATTGATGTTATTGATGCTATTGATGCTATTGATGCTATTGATGTTATTGATGCTATTGATGCTATTGATGCTATTGATGTTATTGATGTTATTGATGCTATTGATGCTATTGATTTTATTGATGTTATTGATGTTATTGATGCTATTGATGTTATTGATGTTATTGATGCTATTTATGTTATTAATGTTATTGATGTGATTGATGTAATTGATGTTATTGATGTTATTGATGTATTTGATGTTATTGATGTTATTGATGTTATTGATGTTATTGATGTTATTGATGTTATTGATGTTATTGATGTTATTGATGTTATTGATGTTATTGATGTTATTGATGTTATTGATGTTATTGATGTTATTGATGTTATTGATGTTATTGATGTTATTGATGTTATTGATGTTATTGATGTTATTGATGTTATTGATGTTATTGATGTTACTGATGTTATTGATGTTATTGATGTTATTGATGTTATTGATGTTATTGATGTTATTGATGTTATTGATGTTATTGATGTTATTGATGTTATTGATGTTATTGATGCTATTGATGTTATTGATGCTATTGATGTTATTGATGCTATTGATGCTATTGATGCTATTGATGTTATTGATGCTTTTGATGCTATTGATGCTATTGATGTTATTGATGCTATTGATGTTATTGATGTTATTGATGTTATTGATGTTATTGATGTTATTGATGCTATTGATGTTATTGATGCTATTGATGCTATTGATGTTATTGATGTTATTGATGCTATTGATGCTATTGATGCTATTGATGTTATTGATGCTATTGATGCTATTAATGCTATTGATGTTATTAATGCTGTTAATGCTATTGATGTTTTTGATGCTATTGATGCTATTGATGATATTAATGCTATTGATGCTATTAATGTTATTGATGATATTGATGTTATTGATGTTATTGATGTTATTGATGTTATTGATGCTATTGATGTTATTGATGCTATTAATGTTATTGATGCTATTGATGCTATTGATGCTATTGATGTTATTGATGTTATTGATGCTATTGATGCTATTGATGTTATTGATGCTATTGATGCTATTGATGCTATTGATGTTATTGATGTTATTGATGCTATTGATGCTATTAATGTTATTGATGTTATTGATGCTATTGATGTTATTGATGCTATTGATGTTATTGATGCTATTGATGTTATTGATGCTATTGATGGTATTGATGCTATTGATGCTATTGATGCTATTGATGTTATTGATGCTATTGATGCTATTGATGCTATTGATGTTATTGATGTTATTGATGCTATTAATGCTATTAATGTTATTGATGCTATTGATGCTATTGATGCTATTGATGCTATTGATGTTATTGATGCTATTGATGTTATTGATGCTATTGATGCTATTGATGTTATTGATGCTATTGATGTTATTGATGCTATTGATGCTATTGATGCTATTAATGTTATTGATGTTATTGATGCTATTGATGTTATTGATGCTATTGATGCTATTGATGCTATTAATGTTATTGATGTTATTGATGCTATTGATGTTATTGATGCTATTGATGTTATTATGCTATTGATGTTATTGATGCTATTGATGGTATTGATGCTATTGATGCTATTGATGCTATTGATGTTATTGATGCTATTGATGCTATTGATGCTATTGATGTTATTGATGCTATTGATGCTATTGATGCTATTGATGTTATTGATGCTATTGATGCTATTGATGCTGTTGATGTTATTGATGTTATTGATGCTATTGATGTTATTGATGTTATTGATGTTATTGATGCTATTGATGTTATTGATGTTATTGATGCTATTGATGCTATTGATGCTATTGATGTTATTGATGCTAATGATGTTATTGATGCTATTGATGTTATTGATGCTATTGATGTTATTGATGTTATTGATGCTATTGATGTTATTGATGTTATTGATGTTATTGATGTTATTGATGTTATTGATGTTATTGATGTTATTGATGCTATTGATGTTATTGATGCTATTGATGTTATTGATGATATTGATGTTATTGATGTTATTGATGTTATTGATGTTATTGATGGTATTGATGTTATTGATGTTATTGATGCTAGTGATGCTATTGATGCTATTGATGCTATTGATGTTATTGATGCTATTAATGCTATTGATGCTATTGATGTTATTGATGCTATTGATGTTATTGATGTTATTGATGTTATTGATGTTATTGATGTTATTGATGCTATTGATGTTATTGATGCTATTAATGTTATTGATGTTATTGATGTTATTGATGCTATTGATGTTATTGATGTTATTGATGTTATTGATGTTATTGATGTTATTGATGTTATTGATGTTATTGATGTTATTGATGTTATTAATGTTATTGATGTTATTGATGTTATTGATGTTATTGATGCTATTGATGTTATTGATGTTATTGATGTTATTGATGTTATTGATGCTATTGATGTTATTGATGTTATTGATGTTATTGATGTTATTGATGTCATTAATGTTATTGATGTTATTGATGTTATTGATGTTATTGATGCTATTGATGTTATTGATGTTATTGATGTTATTGATGCTATTGATGTTATTGATGCTATTGATGTTATTGATGTTATTGATGCTATTGATGCTATTGATGTTATTGATGCTAATGATGTTATTGATGCTATTGATGTTATTGATGCTATTAATGTTATTGATGTTATTGATGCTATTGATGCTATTGATGCTATTGATGTTATTGATGTTATTGATGCTATTGATGCTATTGATGCTATTGATGTTATTGATGTTATTGATGATATTGATGTTATTGATGTTTTTGATGTTTGATGTTATTGATGCTATTGATGTTATTGATGTTATTGATGTTATTGATGCTATTGATTCTATTGATGCTATTGATGTTATTGATGCTATTGATGCTATTGATGTTATTGATGTTATTGATGCTATTGATGCTATGATGCTATTGATGTTATTGATGCTATTGATGTTATTGATGTTATTGATGTTATTGATGCTATTGATGTTATTGATGCTATTGATGCTATTGATGCTATTGATGTTATTGATGCTATTGATGTTATTGATGCTATTAATGTTATTGATGCTATTGATGTTATTGATGTTATTGATGTTATTGATGCTATTGATGTTATTGATGTTATTGATGTTATTGATGTTATTGATGTTATTGATGTTATTGATGTTATTGATGTTATTGATGTTATTGATGTTATTGATGTTATTGATGTTATTGATGTTATTGATGTTATTGATGTTACTGATGTTATTGATGTTATTGATGTTATTAATGTTATTGATGCTATTGATGTTATTGATGTTATTGATGCTATTGATGTTATTGATGCTATTGATGTTATTGATGTTATTGATGTTATTGATGTTATTGATGCTATTGATGTTATTGATGCTATTGATGCTATTGATGTTATTAATGTTATTGATGCTATTGATGTTATTGATGCTATTGGTGTTATTGATGTTATTGATGCTATTGATGTTATTGATGTTATTGATGTTATTGATGCTATTGATATTATTGATGTTATTGATGTTATTGATGTTATTGATGTTATTGATGCTATTGATGTTATTGATGCTATTGATGTTATTGATGCTATTGATGTTATTGATGCTATTGATGTTATTGATGTTATTGATGTTATTGATGTTATTGATGTTATTGATGCTATTGATGTTATTGATGCTATTGATGTTATTGATGCTATTGATGTTATTGATGCTATTGATGTTATTGATGCTATTGATGTTATTAATGCTATTGATGTTATTGATGTTATTGATGTTATTGATGTTATTAATGTTATTGATGTTATTGATGTTATTGATGTTATTGATGCTATTGATGCTGTTGATGCTATTGATGTTATGGATGTTATTGATGTTATTGATGTTATTGATGCTATTGATGTTATTAATGCTATTGATGTTATTGATGTTATTGATGTTATTGATGTTATTGATGTTATTGATGCTATTGATGTTATTGATGCTATTGATGTTATTGATGCTATTGATGTTATTGATGCTATTGATGTTATTGATGCTATTGATGTTATTAATGCTATTGATGTTATTGATGTTATTGATGTTATTGATGTTATTGATGTTATTGATGCTATTGATGTTATTGATGCTATTGATGTTATTGATGCTATTGATGTTATTGATGTTATTGATGTTATTGATGTTATTGATGTTATTGATGTTCTTGATGTTATTGATGTTATTGATGTTATTGATGTTATTGATGCTATTGATGCTATTGATGCTATTGATGTTATTGATGCTATTGATGCTATTGATGTTATTGATGTTATTGATGCTATTGATGCTATTGATGCTATTGATGTTATTGATGCTATTGATGTTATTGATGTTATTGATGTTATTGATGTTATTGATGTTATTGATGTTAGTGATGTTATTGATGTTATTGATGTCATTGACGTTATTGATGCTATTGATGTTATTGATGCTATTGATGCTATTGATGTTATTGATGTTATTGATGTTATTGATGTTATTGATGCTATTGATGTTATTGATGTTATTGATGCTATTGATGTTATTGATGTTATTGATGTTATTGATTTTATTGATTTTATTGATGTTATTGATGGTATTGATGTTATTGATGCTATTGATGTTATTGATGCTATTGATATTATTGATGCTATTGATGTTATTGATGTTATTAATGTTATTGATGCTATTGATGTTATTGATGCTATTGATGCTATTGATGTTATTAATGTTATTGATGTTATTGATGTTATTGATGTTATTGATGTTATTGATGTTATTGATGTTATTGATGTTATTGATGTTATTGATGTTATTGATGTTATTGATGCTATTGATGTTATTGATGCTATTGATGTTATTGATGCTATTGATGTTATTGATGCTATTGATGCTATTGATGTTATTGATGTTATTGATGTTATTGATGTTATTGATGTTATTGATGTTGTTGATGTTATTGATGTTATTGATGCTATTGATGTTATTGATGTTATTAATGTTATTGATGTTATTGATGTTATTGATGTTATTGATGTTATTGATGCTATTGATGCTATTGATGCTATTGATGCTATTGATGTTATTAATGCTATTGATGTTATTGATGTTATTGATGCTATTGATGTTATTGATGTTATTGATGCTATTGATGCTATTGATGCTATTGATGTTGTTGATGCTATTGATGTTATTGATGCTACTGATGCTATTGATGTTATTGATGTTATTGATGCTATTGATGCTATTGATGCTATTGATGTTATTGATGCTATTGATGTTATTGATGCTATTGGATGCTATTGATGCTATTGATGTTATTGATGCTATTGATGCTATTGATGCTATTGATGCTATTGATGCTATTGATGCTATTGATGCTATTGATGCTATTGATGTTATTGATGTTATTGATGCTATTGATGCTACTGATGCTATTGATGCTATTTATCTTATTGATGCAATTGATGGTATTGATGCTATTGATGTTATTGATGCTATTGATGCTATTAATGCTATTGGTGTTATTGATGCTATTGATGCTATTGATGCTATTGATGCTATTGATGTTATTGATGCTATTGACGCTATTGATGCTATTGATGTTATTGATGCTATTGATGTTATTAATGCTATTGATGCTATTGATGTTATTGATGTTATTGATGTTATTGATGTTATTGATGTTATTGATGTTATTGATGCTATTGATATTATTGATGCTATTGATGTTATTGATGCTATTGATATTATTGATGCTATTGATGTTATTGATGTTCTTGATGTTATTGATGTTATTGATGTTATTGATGTTATTGATGCTATTGATGCTATTGATGCTATTGATGCTATTGATGTTATTGATGCTATTGATGCTATTGATGTTATTGATGTTATTGATGCTATTGATGCTATTGATGCTATTGATGTTATTGATGCTATTGATATTATTGATGCTATTGATGCTATTGATGCTATTGATGTTATTGATGCTATTGATGTTATTGATGTTATTGATGTTATTGATGCTATTGATGTTATTGATGTTATTGATGCTATTGATGTTATTGATGTTATTTATGTTAATGATGCTATTGATGCTACTGATGCTATTGATGCTATTTATCTTATTGATGCAATTGATGGTATTGATGCTATTGATGTTATTGATGCTATTGATGCTATTAATGCTATTGATGTTATTGATGCTATTGATATTATTGATGCTATTGATGTTATTGATGTTCTTGATGTTATTGATGTTATTGATGTTATTGATGTTATTGATGCTATTGATGCTATTGATGCTATTGATGTTATTGATGCTATTGATGCTATTGATGTTATTGATGTTATTGATGCTATTGATGCTATTGATGCTATTGATGTTATTGATGCTATTGATGTTATTGATGCTATTGGATACTATTGATGCTATTGATGTTATTGATGCTATTGATGCTATTGATGCTATTGATGCTATTGATGCTATTGATGCTATTGATGCTATTGATGCTATTGATGTTATTGATGTTATTGATGTTATTGATGCTATTGATGCTACTGATGCTATTGATGCTATTTATCTTATTGATGCAATTGATGGTATTGATGCTATTGATGTTATTGATGCTATTGATGCTATTAATGCTATTGATGTTATTGATGCTATTGATGCTATTGATGCTATTGATGTTATTGATGCTATTGACGCTATTGATGCTATTGATGTTATTGATGCTATTGATGCTATTGATGTTATTGATGTTATTGATGTTATTGATGTTATTGATGTTATTGATGCTATTGATATTATTGATGCTATTGATGTTATTGATGTTATTGATGTTATTGATGTTATTGATGCTATTGATGTTATTGATGCTATGGATGTTATTGATGCTATTGATGCTATTGATGTTATTGATGCTATTGATGTTATTGATGTTATTGATGGTATTGATGTTATTGATGCCATTGATTTTATTGATGTTATTGATGTTATTGATGCTATTGATATTATTGATGCTATTGATGCTATTGATGCTATTGATGTTATTGATGCTATTGATGTTATTGATGTTATTGATGTTATTGATGCTATTGATGTTATTGATGTTATTGATGCTATTGATGTTATTGATGTTATTTATGTTAATGATGTTATTGATGCTATTGATGTTATTGATGCTATTGATGTTATTGATGCTATTGATGTTATTGATGCTATTGATGTTATTGATGCTATTGATGTTATTGATCTTATTGATGTTATTGATGTTATTGATGCTATTGATGTTATTGATGCTATTGATGTTATTGATTCTATTGATGTTATTGATGCTATTAATGATATTGATGCTATTGATGTTATTGATACTATTGATGTTATTGATGTTATTGATGTTATTGATGTGATTGATGTTATTGATGTTATTGATGTTATTGATGTTATTGATGTTATTGATGTTATTGATGTTATTGATGTTATTGATGTTAGTGATGTTATTGATGTTATTGATGTTATTGATGCTATTGATGCTATTGATATTATTGATGTTATTGATGCTATTGATGCTATTGATGCTATTGATGTTATTGATGTTATTAATGTTATTAATGCTATTGATGCTATTGATGTTATTGATATTATTGATGTTATTGATGCTATTGATGTTACTGATGCTATTGATGTTATTCATGCTATTGATGTTATTGATGCTATTGATGTTATTGATGCTATTGATGTTATTGATGCTATTGATGCTATTGATGCTATTGATGTTATTGATGCCATTGATGCTATTGATGCTATTGATGCTATTGATGTTATTGATGCTATTGATGCTATTGATGTTATTGATGCTATTGATGGTATTGATGCTATTGATGTTATTGATGTTATTGATGTTATTGATGCTATTGATGTTATTGATGTTATTGATGTTATTGATGCTATTGATGTTATTGATGTTATTGATGTTATTGATGCTATTTATGTTATTGATGTTATTGATGTGATTGATGCTATTGATGTTATTGATGTTATTGATGTAATTGATGTTATTGATGTTATTCATGTAATTGATGTAATTGATGTTATTGATGTTATTGATGTTATTGATGTTATTGATGTTATTGATGTTATTGATGTTATTGATGTTATTGATGTTATTGATGTTATTGATGTTATTGGTGTTATTGATGTTATTGATGTTATTGATGTTATTGATGTTATTGATGTTATTGATGTTATTGATGTTATTGATGTTATTGATGCTATTGATCTTATTGATGCTATTGATGTTATTGATGCTATTGATGCTATTGATGCTATTGATGCTATTGATGCTATTGATGCTATTGATGTTATTGATGCCATTGATGCTATTGATGCTATTGATGCTATTGATGTTATTGATGTTATTGATGCTATTGATGCTATTGATGCTAGTGATGTTATTGATGCTATTGATGTTATTGATGCTATTGATGTTATTGATGCTATTGATGCTATTGATGCTATTGATGTTATTGATGCTATTGATGCTATTGATGCTATTGATGTTATTGATGCTATTGATGTTATTGATGCTATTGATGTTATTGATGCTATTGATGTTATTGATGTTATTGATGTTATTGATGCTATTGATGTTATTGATGTTATTGATGTTATTGATGTTATTGATGTTATTGAGGCTATTGATGTTATTGATGTTATTGATGCTATTGATGCTATTGATGTTATTGATGTTATTAATGTTATTGATGCTATTGATGCTATTGATGTTATTGATGTTATTAATGTTATTGATGCTATTGATGTTATTGATGTTATTGATGCTATTGATGTTATTGATGCTATTGATGTTATTGATGTTATTGATGTTATTGATGTTATTGATGCTATTGATGTTATTGATGCTATTGATGCTATTGATGTTATTAATGTTATTGATGCTATTGATGTTATTGATGCTATTGATGTTATTGATGTTATTGATGCTATTGATGTTATTGATGTTATTGATGTTATTGATGCTATTGATGTTATTGATGTTATTGATGTTATTGATGTTATTGATGTTATTGATGCTATTGATGTTATTGATGCTATTGATGTTATTGATGCTATTGATGTTATTGATGCTATTGATGTTATTGATGCTATTGATGTTATTGATGCTATTGATGTTATTGATGCTATTGATGTTATTGATGCTATTGATGTTATTAATGCTATTGATGTTATTGATGTTATTGATGTTATTGATGTTATTAATGTTATTGATGTTATTGATGTTATTGATGTTATTGATGCTATTGATGCTGTTGATGCTATTGATGTTATGGATGTTATTGATGTTATTGATGTTATTGATGCTATTGATGTTATTAATGCTATTGATGTTATTGATGTTATTGATGTTATTGATGTTATTGATGCTATTGATGTTATTGATGCTATTGATGTTATTGATGCTATTGATGTTATTGATGCTATTGATGTTATTGATGCTATTGATGTTATTAATGCTATTGATGTTATTGATGTTATTGATGCTATTGATGTTATTAATGCTATTGATGTTATTGATGTTATTGATGTTATTGATGTTATTGATGTTATTGATGCTATTGATGTTATTGATGTTATTGATGTTATTGATGTTATTGATGTTCTTGATGTTATTGATGTTATTGATGTTATTGATGTTATTGATGCTATTGATGCTATTGATGCTATTGATGTTATTGATGCTATTGATGCTATTGATGTTATTGATGTTATTGATGCTATTGATGCTATTGATGCTATTGATGTTATTGATGCTATTGATGTTATTGATGTTATTGATGTTATTGATGTTATTGATGTTATTGATGTTAGTGATGTTATTGATGTTATTGATGTCATTGACGTTATTGATGCTATTGATGTTATTGATGCTATTGATGCTATTGATGTTATTGATGTTATTGATGTTATTGATGTTATTGATGCTATTGATGTTATTGATGTTATTGATGCTATTGATGTTATTGATGTTATTGATGTTATTGATGCTATTGATGTTATTGATGTTATTGATGTTATTGATGTTATTGATGTTATTGATGTTATTGATGTTATTGATGTTATTGATGTTATTGATGTTATTGATGTTATTGATGTTATTGATGTTATTGATATTATTGATGTTATTGATGTTATTGATGTTATTGATGTTATTGATTTTATTGATGTTATTGATGGTATTGATGTTATTGATGCTATTGATGTTATTGATGTTATTGATGCTATTGATATTATTGATGCTATTGATGTTATTGATGTTATTAATGTTATTGATGCTATTGATGTTATTGATGCTATTGATGCTATTGATGTTATTAATGTTATTGATGTTATTGATGTTATTGATGTTATTGATGTTATTGAAGTTATTGATGTTATTGATGTTATTGATGTTATTGTTGTTATTGATGTTATTGATGCTATTGATGTTATTGATGCTATTGATGTTATTGATGCTATTGATGTTATTGATGCTATTGATGCTATTGATGTTATTGATGTTATTGATGTTATTGATGTTATTGATGTTATTGATGTTGTTGATGTTGTTGATGTTATTGATGTTATTGATGCTATTGATGTTATTGATGTTATTAATGTTATTGATGTTATTGATGTTATTGATGTTATTGATGTTATTGATGCTATTGATGCTATTGATGCTATTGATGCTATTGATGTTATTAATGCTATTGATGTTATTGATGTTATTGATGCTATTGATGTTATTGATGTTATTGATGCTATTGATGCTATTGATGCTATTGATATTATTGATGCTATTGATGTTATTGATGCTATTGATGCTATTGATGTTATTGATGTTATTGATGCTATTGATGCTATTGATGCTATTGATGTTATTGATGCTATTGATGTTATTGATGCTATTGGATGCTATTGATGCTATTGATGTTATTGATGCTATTGATGCTATTGATGCTATTGATGCTATTGATGCTATTGATGTTATTGATGCTATTGATGGTATTGATGCTATTGATGTTATTGATGTTATTGATGTTATTGATGCTATTGATGTTATTGATGTTATTGATGTTATTGATGCTATTGATGTTATTGATGTTATTGATGTTATTGATGCTATTTATGTTATTGATGTTATTGATGTGATTGATGCTATTGATGTTATTGATGTTATTGATGTAATTGATGTTATTGATGTTATTGATGTAATTGATGTTATTGATGTTATTGATGTTATTGATGTTATTGATGTTATTGATGTTATTGATGTTATTGATGTTATTGATGTTATTGATGTTATTGATGTTATTGATGTTATTGATGTTATTGATGTTATTGATGTTATTGATGCTATTGATCTTATTGATGCTATTGATGTTATTGATGCTATTGATGCTATTGATGCTATTGATGCTATTGATGCTATTGATGCTATTGATGCTATTGATGCCATTGATGCTATTGATGCTATTGATGCTATTGATGTTATTGATGCTATTGATGCTATTGATGCTAGTGATGTTATTGATGCTATTGATGTTATTGATGCTATTGATGTTATTGATGCTATTGATGCTATTGATGCTATTGATGTTATTGATGCTATTGATGCTATTGATGCTATTGATGTTATTGATGCTATTGATGTTATTGATGCTATTGATGTTATTGATGCTATTGATGTTATTGATGTTATTGATGTTATTGATGCTATTGATGTTATTGATGTTATTGATGTTATTGATGTTATTGATGTTATTGAGGCTATTGATGTTATTGATGTTATTGATGCTATTGATGCTATTGATGTTATTGATGTTATTAATGTTATTGATGCTATTGATGCTATTGATGTTATTGATGTTATTAATGTTATTGATGCTATTGATGTTATTGATGTTATTGATGCTATTGATGTTATTGATGCTATTGATGTTATTGATGTTATTGATGTTATTGATGTTATTGATGCTATTGATGTTATTGATGCTATTGATGCTATTGATGTTATTAATGTTATTGATGCTATTGATGTTATTGATGCTATTGATGTTATTGATGTTATTGATGCTATTGATGTTATTGATGTTATTGATGTTATTGATGCTATTGATGTTATTGATGTTATTGATGTTATTGATGTTATTGATGTTATTGATGCTATTGATGTTATTGATGCTATTGATGTTATTGATGCTATTGATGTTATTGATGCTATTGATGTTATTGATGCTATTGATGTTATTGATGCTATTGATGTTATTGATGCTATTGATGTTATTGATGCTATTGATGTTATTAATGCTATTGATGTTATTGATGTTATTGATGTTATTGATGTTATTAATGTTATTGATGTTATTGATGTTATTGATGTTATTGATGCTATTGATGCTGTTGATGCTATTGATGTTATGGATGTTATTGATGTTATTGATGTTATTGATGCTATTGATGTTATTAATGCTATTGATGTTATTGATGTTATTGATGCTATTGATGTTATTGATGCTATTGATGTTATTGATGCTATTGATGTTATTGATGCTATTGATGTTATTGATGCTATTGATGTTATTGATGCTATTGATGTTATTAATGCTATTGATGTTATTGATGTTATTGATGTTATTGATGTTATTGATGTTATTGATGTTATTGATGCTATTGATGTTATTGATGCTATTGATGTTATTGATGCTATTGATGTTATTGATGTTATTGATGTTATTGATGTTATTGATGTTCTTGATGTTATTGATGTTATTGATGTTATTGATGTTATTGATGCTATTGATGCTATTGATGCTATTGATGTTATTGATGCTATTGATGCTATTGATGTTATTGATGTTATTGATGCTATTGATGCTATTGATGCTATTGATGTTATTGATGCTATTGATGTTATTGATGTTATTGATGTTATTGATGTTATTGATGTTATTGATGTTAGTGATGTTATTGATGTTATTGATGTCATTGACGTTATTGATGCTATTGATGTTATTGATGCTATTGATGCTATTGATGTTATTGATGTTATTGATGTTATTGATGTTATTGATGCTATTGATGTTATTGATGTTATTGATGCTATTGATGTTATTGATGTTATTGATGTTATTGATGCTATTGATGTTATTGATGTTATTAATGTTATTGATGTTATTGATGTTATTGATGTTATTGATGTTATTGATGTTATTGATGTTATTGATGTTATTGATGTTATTGATGTTATTGATGTTATTGATATTATTGATGTTATTGATGTTATTGATGTTATTGATGTTATTGATTTTATTGATGTTATTGATGGTATTGATGTTATTGATGCTATTGATGTTATTGATGTTATTGATGCTATTGATATTATTGATGCTATTGATGTTATTGATGTTATTAATGTTATTGATGCTATTGATGTTATTGATGCTATTGATGCTATTGATGTTATTAATGTTATTGATGTTATTGATGTTATTGATGTTATTGATGTTATTGATGTTATTGATGTTATTGATATTATTGATGCTATTGATGTTATTGATGCTATTGATGTTATTGATGCTATTGATGTTATTGATGCTATTGATATTATTGATGCTATTGATGTTATTGATGTTATTAATGTTATTGATGCTATTGATGTTATTGATGCTATTGATGCTATTGATGTTATTAATGTTATTGATGTTATTGATGTTATTGATGTTATTGATGTTATTGATGTTATTGATGTTATTGATGTTATTGATGTTATTGATGTTATTGATGTTGTTGATGTTATTGATGTTATTGATGCTATTGATGTTATTGATGTTATTAATGTTATTGATGTTATTGATGTTATTGATGTTATTGATGTTATTGATGCTATTGATGCTATTGATGCTATTGATGCTATTGATGTTATTAATGCTATTGATGTTATTGATGTTATTGATGCTATTGATGTTATTGATGTTATTAATGTTATTGATGCTATTGATGTTATTGATGCTATTGATGCTATTGATGTTATTAATGTTATTGATGTTATTGATGTTATTGATGTTATTGATGTTATTGATGTTATTGATGTTATTGATATTATTGATGCTATTGATGTTATTGATGCTATTGATGTTATTGATGCTATTGATGTTATTGATGCTATTGATATTATTGATGCTATTGATGTTATTGATGTTATTAATGTTATTGATGCTATTGATGTTATTGATGCTATTGATGCTATTGATGTTATTAATGTTATTGATGTTATTGATGTTATTGATGTTATTGATGTTATTGATGTTATTGATGTTATTGATGTTATTGATGTTATTGATGTTATTGATGTTGTTGATGTTATTGATGTTATTGATGCTATTGATGTTATTGATGTTATTAATGTTATTGATGTTATTGATGTTATTGATGTTATTGATGTTATTGATGCTATTGATGCTATTGATGCTATTGATGCTATTGATGTTATTAATGCTATTGATGTTATTGATGTTATTGATGCTATTGATGTTATTGATGTTATTGATGCTATTGATGCTATTGATGCTATTGATGTTATTGATGCTATTGATGTTATTGATGCTATTGGTGCTATTGATGTTATTGATGTTATTGATGCTATTGATGCTATTGATGCTATTGATGTTATTGATGCTATTGATGTTATTGATGCTATTGGATGCTATTGATGCTATTGATGTTATTGATGTTATTGATGTTATTGATGTTATTGATGTTATTGATGTTATTGATGTTATTGATGTTATTGATGTTATTGATGTTATTGATGTTATTGATGTTATTGATGTTATTGATGTTATTGATGTTATTGATGTTATTGATATTATTGATGTTATTGATGTTATTGATGTTATTGATGTTATTGATTTTATTGATGTTATTGATGGTATTGATGTTATTGATGCTATTGATGTTATTGATGTTATTGATGCTATTGATATTATTGATGCTATTGATGTTATTGATGTTATTAATGTTATTGATGCTATTGATGTTATTGATGCTATTGATGCTATTGATGTTATTAATGTTATTGATGTTATTGATGTTATTGATGTTATTGATGTTATTGATGTTATTGATGTTATTGATGTTATTGATATTATTGATGCTATTGATGTTATTGATGCTATTGATGTTATTGATGCTATTGATGTTATTGATGCTATTGATGTTATTGATGCTATTGATGCTATTGATGTTATTGATGTTATTGATGTTATTGATGTTATTGATGTTATTGATGTTGTTGATGTTATTGATGTTATTGATGCTATTGATGTTATTGATGTTATTAATGTTATTGATGTTATTGATGTTATTGATGTTATTGATGTTATTGATGCTATTGATGCTATTGATGCTATTGATGCTATTGATGTTATTAATGCTATTGATGTTATTGATGTTATTGATGCTATTGATGTTATTGATGTTATTGATGCTATTGATGCTATTGATGCTATTGATGTTATTGATGCTATTGATGTTATTGATGCTATTGGTGCTATTGATGTTATTGATGTTATTGATGCTATTGATGCTATTGATGCTATTGATGCTATTGATGTTATTGATGCTATTGATGTTATTGATGCTATTGGATGCTATTGATGCTATTGATGTTATTGATGCTATTGATGCTATTGATGTTATTGATGCTATTGGATGCTATTGATGCTATTGATGTTATTGATGCTATTGATGCTATTGATGCTATTGATGCTATTGATGCTATTGATGCTACTGATGCTATTGATGCTATTGATGTTATTGATGCTATTGATGTTATTGATGTTATTGATGTTATTGATGTTATTGATGTTAGTGATGTTATTGATGTTATTGATGTCATTGACGTTATTGATGCTATTGATGTTATTGATGCTATTGATGCTATTGATGTTATTGATGTTATTGATGTTATTGATGTTATTGATGCTATTGATGTTATTGATGTTATTGATGCTATTGATGTTATTGATGTTATTGATGTTATTGATGCTATTGATGTTATTGATGTTATTGATGTTATTGATGTTATTGATGTTATTGATGTTATTGATGTTATTGATGTTATTGATGTTATTGATGTTATTGATGTTATTGATGTTATTGATATTATTGATGTTATTGATGTTATTGATGTTATTGATGTTATTGATTTTATTGATGTTATTGATGGTATTGATGTTATTGATGCTATTGATGTTATTGATGTTATTGATGCTATTGATATTATTGATGCTATTGATGTTATTGATGTTATTAATGTTATTGATGCTATTGATGTTATTGATGCTATTGATGCTATTGATGTTATTAATGTTATTGATGTTATTGATGTTATTGATGTTATTGATGTTATTGATGTTATTGATGTTATTGATGTTATTGATGTTATTGATGTTATTGATGTTATTGATGTTATTGATGCTATTGATGTTATTGATGCTATTGATGTTATTGATGCTATTGATGTTATTGATGCTATTGATGCTATTGATGTTATTGATGTTATTGATGTTATTGATGTTATTGATGTTATTGATGTTGTTGATGTTATTGATGTTATTGATGCTATTGATGTTATTGATGTTATTAATGTTATTGATGTTATTGATGTTATTGATGTTATTGATGTTATTGATGTTATTGATGCTATTGATGCTATTGATGCTATTGATGCTATTGATGTTATTAATGCTATTGATGTTATTGATGTTATTGATGCTATTGATGTTATTGATGTTATTGATGCTATTGATGCTATTGATGCTATTGATGTTATTGATGCTATTGATGTTATTGATGCTATTGATGCTATTGATGTTATTGATGTTATTGATGCTATTGATGCTATTGATGCTATTGATGTTATTGATGCTATTGATGTTATTGATGCTATTGGATGCTATTGATGCTATTGATGTTATTGATGCTATTGATGCTATTGATGCTATTGATGCTATTGATGCTATTGATGCTATTGATGCTATTGATGCTATTGATGCTATTGATGTTATTGATGTTATTGATGCTATTGATGCTACTGATGCTATTGATGCTATTTATTTTATTGATGCAATTGATGGTATTGATGCTATTGATGTTATTGATGCTATTGATGCTATTAATGCTATTGATGTTATTGATGCTATTGATGCTATTAATGCTATTGATGCTATTGATGTTATTGATGCTATTGACGCTATTGATGCTATTGATGTTATTGATGCTATTGATGCTATTGATGTTATTGATGTTATTGATGTTATTGATTTTATTGATGTTATTGATGGTATTGATGTTATTGATGCTATTGATGTTATTGATGTTATTGATGCTATTGATATTATTGATGCTATTGATGTTATTGATGTTATTAATGTTATTGATGCTATTGATGTTATTGATGCTATTGATGCTATTGATGTTATTAATGTTATTGATGTTATTGATGTTATTGATGTTATTGATGTTATTGATGTTATTGATGTTATTGATGTTATTGATGTTATTGATGTTATTGATGTTATTGATGTTATTGATGTTATTGATGTTATTGATGTTATTGATGTTATTGATGTTATTGATGTTATTGATGTTATTGATGTTATTGATGTTATTGATGTTATTGATGCTATTGATGTTATTGATGCTATTGATGTTATTGATGCTATTGATGCTATTGATGTTATTGATGTTATTGATGTTATTGATGGTATTGATGTTATTGATGCCATTGATTTTATTGATGTTATTGATGTTATTGATGCTATTGATATTATTGATGCTATTGATGTTATTGATGTTATTGATGCTATTGATGTTATTGATGCTATTGATGCTATTGATGTTATTGATGCTATTGATGTTATTGATGTTATTGATGTTATTGATGCTATTGATGTTATTGATGTTATTGATGTTATTGATGTTATTTATGTTAATGATGTTATTGATGCTATTGATGTTATTGATGCTATTGATGTTATTGATGTTATTGATGCTATTGATGTTATTGATGCTATTGATGTTATTGATGCTATTGATGTTATTGATGCTATTGATGTTATTGATCTTATTGATGTTATTGATGTTATTGATGCTATTGATGTTATTGATGCTATTGATGTTATTGATTCTATTGATGTTATTGATGCTATTGATGATATTGATGCTATTGATGTTATTGATACTATTGATGCTATTGATGCTATTGATGCTATTGATGCTATTGATGCTATTGATGTTATTGATGTTATTGATGTTATTGATGCTATTGATGTTATTGATGTTATTGATGTTATTGATGTTATTGATGTTATTGATGTTATTGATGTTATTGATGTGATTGATGTTATTGATGTTATTGATGTTATTGATGTTATTGATGTTATTGAGGTTATTGATGTTATTGATGTTATTGATGTTATTGATGTTAGTGATGTTATTGATGTTATTGATGTTATTGATGCTATTGATGCTATTGATATTATTGATGTTATTGATGCTATTGATGCTATTGATGTTATTGATGTTATTAATGTTATTAATGCTATTGATGCTATTGATGTTATTGATATTATTGATGTTATTGATGCTATTGATGTTACTGATGCTATTGATGTTATTCATGCTATTGATGTTATTGATGCTATTGATGTTATTGATGCTATTGATGTTATTGATGCTATTGATGCTATTGATGCTATTGATGTTATTGATGTTATTGATGCCATTGATGCTATTGATGCTATTGATGCTATTGATGTTATTGATGCTATTGATGCTATTGATGCTATTGATGTTATTGATGCTATTGATGCTATTGATGCTATTGATGTTATTGATGTTATTGATGTTATTGATGCTATTGATGTTATTGATGTTATTGATGTTATTGATGCTATTGATGTTATTGATGTTATTGATGTTATTGATGCTATTTATGTTATTGATGTTATTGATGTGATTGATGCTATTGATGTTATTGATGTTATTGATGTAATTGATGTTATTGATGTTATTGATGTAATTGATGTTATTGATGTTATTGATGTTATTGATGTTATTGATGTTATTGATGTTATTGATGTTATTGATGTTATTGATGTTATTGATGTTATTGATGTTATTGATGTTATTGATGTTATTGATGTTATTGATGTTATTGATGTTATTGATGTTATTGATGTTATTGATGTTATTGATGTTATTGATGCTATTGATGTTATTGATGCTATTGATGTTATTGATGCTATTGATGCTATTGATGCTATTGATGCTATTGATGCTATTGATGCTATTGATGTTATTGATGCCATTGATGCTATTGATGCTATTGATGCTATTGATGTTATTGATGCTATTGATGCTATTGATGCTATTGATGCTATTGATGTTATTGATGCTATTGATGTTATTGATGCTATTGATGTTATTGATGCTATTGATGCTATTGATGCTATTGATGTTATTGATGCTATTGATGCTATTGATGCTATTGATGTTATTGATGCTATTGATGTTATTGATGCTATTGATGTTATTGATGCTATTGATGTTATTGATGTTATTGATGCTATTGATGTTATTGATGCTATTGATGTTATTGATGCTATTGATGTTATTGATGCTATTGATGTTATTGATGTTATTGATGTTATTGATGTTATTGATGCTATTGATGTTATTGATGCTATTGATGTTATTGATGCTATTGATGATATTGATGCTATTGATGTTATTAATACTATTGATGCTATTGATGCTATTGATGCTATTGATGTTATTGATGTTATTGATGTTATTGATGCTATTGATGTTATTGATGCTATTGATGTTATTGATGCTATTGATGTTATTGATGCTATTGATGCTATTGATGTTATTGATGTTATTGATGTTATTGATGTTATTGATGCTATTGATGTTATTGATGCTATTGATGCTATTGATGTTATTGATGTTATTGATGTTATTGATGCTATTGATGTTATTGATGCTATTGATGCTATTGATGCTATTGATGCTATTGATGTTATTGATGCTATTGGCGCTATTAATGCTATTGATGTTATTGATGCTATTGATGCTATTGATGTTATTGATGTTATTGATGCTATTGATGCTATTGATGCTATTGATGCTATTGATGTTATTAATGCTATTGATGTTATTGATGTTATTGATGCTATTGATGTTATTGATGTTATTGATGTTATTGATGTTATTTATGTTATTGATGCTAATGATGTTATTGATGTTATTAATGTTATTGATGCTATTGATGTTATTGATGCTATTGATGTTATTGATGCTATTGATGTTATTGATGCTATTGATGTTATTGATGTTATTGATGATATTGATGTTATTGATGCTATTGATGTTATTGATGTTATTGATGCTATTGATGTTATTGATGCTATTGATGTTACTGATGCTATTGATGTTATTGATGTTATTGACGTTATTGATGCTATTGATGTTATTGATGCTATTGATGTTATTGATGTTATTGATGTTATTGATGCTATTGATGTTATTGATGTTATTGATGTTATTGATGCTATTGATGGTATTGATGTTATTGATGTTATTGATGCTATTGATGTTATTGATGTTATTGATGCTATTGATGTTATTGATGTTATTGATGTTATTGATGTTATTGATGTTATTGATGTTATTGATGTTATTGATGTTATTGATATTATTGATGTTATTGATGTTATTGATGTTATTGATGTTATTGATTTTATTGATGTTATTGATGGTATTGATGTTATTGATGCTATTAATGTTATTGATGTTATTGATGCTATTGATATTATTGATGCTATTGATGTTATTGATGTTATTGATGCTATTGATGCTATTGATGCTATTGATGCTATTGATGTTATTGATGTTATTGATGCTATTGATGTTATTGATGCTATTGATGCTATTGATGTAATTGATATTATTGATGTTATTGATGCTATTGATGTTACTGATGCTATTGATGTTATTCATGCTATTGATGTTATTGATGCTATTGATGTTATTGATGCTATTGATGCTATTGATGCTATTGATGTTATTGATGCTATTGATGCTATTGATGCTATTGATGTTATTGATGCTATTGATGCTATTGATGCTATTGATGTTATTGATGCTATTGATGCTATTGATGCTATTGATGTTATTGATGTTATTGATGCTATTGATGCTATTGATTTTATTGATGTTATTGATGTTATTGATGCTATTGATGTTATTGATGTTATTGATGCTATTTATGTTATTAATGTTATTGATGTGATTGATGTAATTGATGTTATTGATGTTATTGATGTATTTGATGTTATTGATGTTATTGATGTTATTGATGTTATTGATGTTATTGATGTTATTGATGTTATTGATGTTATTGATGTTATTGATGTTATTGATGTTATTGATGTTATTGATGTTATTGATGTTATTGATGTTATTGATGTTATTGATGTTATTGATGTTATTGATGTTATTGATGTTATTGATGTTATTGATGTTATTGATGTTATTGATGTTATTGATGTTATTGATGTTATTGATGTTATTGATGTTATTGATGTTATTGATGTTATTGATGCTATTGATGTTATTGATGCTATTGATGCTATTGATGCTATTAATGTTATTGATGCTATTGATGCTATTGATGCTATTGATGTTATTGATGCTATTGATGTTATTGATGTTATTGATGTTATTGATGTTATTGATGCTATTGATGTTATTGATGCTATTGATGCTATTGATGTTATTGATGTTATTGATGCTATTGATGCTATTGATGCTATTGATGTTATTGATGCTATTGATGCTATTAATGCTATTGATGTTATTAATGCTGTTGATGCTATTGATGTTTTTGATGCTATTGATGCTATTGATGATATTAATGCTATTGATGCTATTAATGTTATTGATGATATTGATGTTATTGATGTTATTGATGTTATTGATGCTATTGATGTTATTGATGCTATTGATGCTATTGATGCTATTGATGCTATTGATGCTATTGATGTTATTGATGCTATTGATGCTATTGATGCTATTGATGTTATTGATGCTATTGATGCTATTGATGCTATTGATGCTATTGATGATATTAATGCTATTGATGCTATTAATGTTATTGATGATATTGATGTTATTGATGTTATTGATGTTATTGATGTTATTGATGCTATTGATGTTATTGATGCTATTAATGTTATTGATGCTATTGATGCTATTGATGCTATTGATGTTATTGATGTTATTGATGTTATTGATGCTATTGATGCTATTGATGTTATTGATGCTATTGATGGTATTGATGCTATTGATGCTATTGATGCTATTGATGTTATTGATGCTATTGATGCTATTGATGCTATTGATGTTATTGATGCTATTGATGCTATTGATGCTATTGATGTTATTGATGCTATTGATGCTATTGATGCTGTTGATGTTATTGATGTTATTGATGCTATTGATGTTATTGATGTTATTGATGTTATTGATGCTATTGATGTTATTGATGTTATTGATGCTATTGATGCTATTGATGCTATTGATGTTATTGATGCTAATGATGTTATTGATGCTATTGATGTTATTGATGCTATTAATGTTATTGATGTTATTGATGTTATTGATGCTATTGATGTTATTGATGTTATTGATGTTATTGATGTTATTGATGCTATTGATGCTATTGATGCTATTGATGCTATTGATGTTATTGATGCTATTGATGTTATTGATGCTATTGATGCTATTGATGTTATTGATGCTATTGATGTTATTGATGCTATTGATGCTATTGATGCTATTAATGTTATTGATGTTATTGATGCTATTGATGTTATTGATGCTATTGATGTTATTGATGCTATTGATGTTATTGATGCTATTGATGGTATTGATGCTATTGATGCTATTGATGCTATTGATGTTATTGATGCTATTGATGCTATTGATGCTATTGATGTTATTGATGCTATTGATGTTATTGATGCTATTGATGCTATTGATGTTATTGATGCTAATGATGTTATTGATGTTATTGATGCTATTGATGTTATTGATGTTATTGATGCTATTGATGCTATTGATGCTATTGATGTTATTGATGCTAATGATGTTATTGATCCTATTGATGTTATTGATGCTATTAATGTTATTGATGTTATTGATGTTATTGATGCTATTAATGCTATTAATGTTATTGATGCTATTGATGCTATTGATGCTATTGATGCTATTGATGTTATTGATGCTATTGATGTTATTGATGCTATTGATGCTATTGATGTTATTGATGCTATTGATGTTATTGATGCTACTGATGCTATTGATGCTATTAATGTTATTGATGTTATTGATGCTATTGATGTTATTGATGCTATTGATGTTATTATGCTATTGATGTTATTGATGCTATTGATGGTATTGATGCTATTGATGCTATTGATGCTATTGATGTTATTGATGCTATTGATGCTATTGATGCTATTGATGTTATTGATGCTATTGATGCTATTGATGCTATTGATGCTATTGATGATATTAATGCTATTGATGCTATTAATGTTATTGATGATATTGATGTTATTGATGTTATTGATGTTATTGATGTTATTGATGCTATTGATGTTATTGATGCTATTAATGTTATTGATGCTATTGATGCTATTGATGCTATTGATGTTATTGATGTTATTGATGCTATTGATGCTATTGATGTTATTGATGCTATTGATGCTATTGATGCTATTGATGTTATTGATGTTATTGATGCTATTGATGCTATTAATGTTATTGATGTTATTGATGCTATTGATGTTATTGATGCTATTGATGTTATTGATGCTATTGATGTTATTGATGCTATTGATGGTATTGATGCTATTGATGCTATTGATGCTATTGATGTTATTGATGCTATTGATGCTATTGATGCTATTGATGTTATTGATGCTATTGATGTTATTGATGCTATTGATGCTATTGATGTTATTGATGCTATTGATGTTATTGATGCTATTGATGCTATTGATGCTATTAATGTTATTGATGTTATTGATGCTATTGATGTTATTAATGCTATTGATGTTATTATGCTATTGATGTTATTGATGCTATTGATGGTATTGATGCTATTGATGCTATTGATGCTATTGATGTTATTGATGCTATTGATGCTATTGATGCTATTGATGTTATTGATGCTATTGATGCTATTGATGCTATTGATGTTATTGATGCTATTGATGCTATTGATGCTGTTGATGTTATTGATGTTATTGATGCTATTGATGTTATTGATGTTATTGATGTTATTGATGCTATTGATGTTATTGATGTTATTGATGCTATTGATGCTATTGATGCTATTGATGTTATTGATGCTAATGATGTTATTGATGCTATTGATGTTATTGATGCTATTAATGTTATTGATGTTATTGATGTTATTGATGCTATTGATGTTATTGATGTTATTGATGTTATTGATGTTATTGATGCTATTGATGCTATTGATGCTATTGATGCTATTGATGTTATTGATGCTATTGATGTTATTGATGCTATTGATGCTATTGATGTTATTGATGCTATTGATGTTATTGATGCTATTGATGCTATTGATGCTATTAATGCTATTGATGTTATTAATGCTGTTGATGCTATTGATGTTTTTGATGCTATTGATGCGATTGATGATATTAATGCTATTGATGCTATTAATGTTATTGATGATATTGATGTTATTGATGTTATTGATGTTATTGATGTTATTGATGCTATTGATGTTATTGATGCTATTAATGTTATTGATGCTATTGATGCTATTGATGCTATTGATGTTATTGATGTTATTGATGCTATTGATGCTATTGATGTTATTGATGCTATTGATGCTATTGATGCTATTGATGTTATTGATGTTATTGATGCTATTGATGCTATTAATGTTATTGATGTTATTGATGCTATTGATGTTATTGATGCTATTGATGTTATTGATGCTATTGATGTTATTGATGCTATTGATGGTATTGATGCTATTGATGCTATTGATGCTATTGATGCTATTGATGCTATTGATGTTATTGATGCTATTGATGGTATTGATGCTATTGATGTTATTGATGCTATTGATGCTATTGATGCTATTGATGCTATTGATGCTGTTGATGTTATTGATGTTATTGATGCTATTGATGTTATTGATGCTATTGATGCTATTGATGTTATTGATGCTATTGATGCTATTGATGCTATTGATGTTATTGATGCTATTGATGCTATTGATGCTGTTGATGTTATTGATGTTATTGATGCTATTGATGTTATTGATGTTATTGATGTTATTGATGTTATTGATGTTATTGATGTTATTGATGCTATTGATGCTATTGATGCTATTGATGCTATTGATGTTATTGATGCTATTGATGTTATTGATGCTATTGATGCTATTGATGTTATTGATGCTATTGATGTTATTGATGCTATTGATGCTATTGATGCTATTAATGTTATTGATGTTATTGATGCTATTGATGTTATTGATGCTATTGATGTTATTGATGCTATTGATGTTATTGATGCTATTGATGGTATTGATGCTATTGATGCTATTGATGCTATTGATGGTTATTGATGCTATTGATGCTATTGATGCTATTGATGCTATTGATGCTATTGATGCTATTGATGTTATTGATGCTATTGATGTTATTGATGCTATTGATGCTATTGATGTTATTGATGCTATTGATGCTATTGATGCTATTGATGTTATTGATGCTATTGATGTTATTGATGCTATTGATGCTATTGATGCTATTGATGCTATTGGATGTTATGATGCTATTGATGTTATTGATGCTATTGATGAGAGGTTATTGATGCTATTGATGTTATTGATGCTATTGATGTTATTGATGCTATTGATGCTATTGATGCTATTGATGTTATTGATGCTATTGATGCTATTGATGCTATTGATGTTATTGATGCTATTGATGCTATTGATGCTATTGATGTTATTGATGCTATTGATGCTATTGATGCTATTGATGCTATTGATGTTATTGATGCTATTGATGCTATTGATGCTATTGATGCTATTGATGTTATTGATGCTATTGATGTTATTGATGCTATTGATGTTATTGATGCTATTGATGTTATTGATGCTATTGATGTTATTGATGCTATTGATGGTATTGATGCTATTGATGCTATTGATGCTATTGATGTTATTGATGCTATTGATGCTATTGATGCTATTGATGTTATGTGCATCAAG
>CAXIIO010000252.1:0-33789 GCA_964028335.1 Altica lythri | reverse complement strand
AGTTTTTATACTGTTATAGTTCAAATTGAAAGTATATTAAATTCTAGGCCTTTAACACCGGTTTCAACTGATCCTAATGATCTGGAGGTGTTAACACCTGCTCATTTCCTTATTGGCCACTCACTTTTGTCTATTCCTGTTCCAAATTATCAGCACACCTCTGTAAATAGACTTTCGCATTTTCAACACTTAGAGTTACTAAAACAGCATTTTTGGACTAGGTGGTCAAAGGAGTACCTATCTCAGATTCAACAACGTTCCAAGTGGAAAACTCCACAAGGACAAATCAGTGTCGGTACCTTAGTGCTAGTACGCGATGATGACGTTCCTCATTATAAGTGGCGCCTCGGACGCATCGTAAAAGTTCATCCCGGCAAAGATGAAATCATCCGCGTTGTGTCGGTTAAGACCAAACTAGGTGCTATAAAACGTTCCATAGTGAAAGTGTGTCCACTTCCTTTGTGCAACGAATAATCTTCCATTTAATAAAGAAGATTTCTTTATTTTGTTTTGTTCTGTTAGTTTTAATCCTTCGTTTATAATTCTGGCTGTTGAGCCCATGTATTAGTTATAAGATAAGTATTGAAAGATGACTTCCTTTCAACGTCGGGGGCTATGTTCTGATAATTTCCCTAAAATTCCCTAACTTTAGTGAAATGTTAATTCAGCCAGATTTGGCAACTCTGCAAGGGTTAAGAAACAGAATGCATCCCCCCGCCCTTCGCGATCTATCTGAAAAACCGTTGAGATGCGAGACAAAGGGATTCACATTTCTAAGTTTGTAGAGCAAGCAAGTAACTTTTTATATACCTTTGTTACATTTCTAATATTGAGCATTAATATAGTGAATCAGTTATTTCATTCTTGTTTTAATAATTACAGTCCACTTACTAACAATATTGAACCAACAAAGTTATTTGAAGATATGTTTTTAATGTTTAAGAGTTTACTTCAAAAAATTGTAGTTCCAGCTCAATTACAAAAAGTAAAGGACAGTGAACTGGTTAACTTTGATTTTATGCCACATTTGATGCACACAATTTCAGTTATGAATTTCGATCTATTGCTGAATATCTAAATCCAACAGACTTAAAAGATGTAAAAGAACGATGTAAAAACTTCAGGTGTGTCTTAGCAAGTACAATCCAAAGTAGATTGCCTGATAATTTAAATGTATTAAAAATGATGGCAAATCTTCATCCAAAAGTAGCTACGTCTCAAGTTAAACCAAGTTTAAATGACATTTTAAAGAGCTTTGATAGGAGTGCATTGTACGGTAAAAAAGACGATGTTGAATCTGAGTGGAATAAACTGCAAAATAAGTCATGGTCTAATGTTAACACTTCAGAGAAATTTTATGATGATTGTGATTCTGCTGGACATAAACGGTTTGGAAACGTCGCAAAATTTGCAATGGCTCTACTGACTGTGCCTACTTCAAATGCTAGCGTGGAACGCGCTTTTTCAACTAACACTATTGTGAAGAGTAAGCTACGAAATAAACTCTCGTTAGATTTGCTGCAAAATTTAATGATGGTATGATTTAGCCTACAAAAAAATTATGGTTCATGCGCTAATTTTAATCCATCTCCTAATATGTTAAAATTATCCAATGTTAAAATGTATGATTGTAAAGATTCAAAAAGTGAACAGGAGTAAAAAGAAGCCGATGACTTGTTCTTAGCTTTAAATGATTCGGCTATTTAATCAGTTTTTCAAAGACAACTGTTTTCCTATTTTAATATAATTTATTTCTTAAATTAGTTAAATAAAATTTTAATGTTTAAATATAATTTAAATAATCAGATATAAAATATCAATAATAAATATTCGGTTATTATTGACTTATTTTAAAAATATTGTATTATTATTTATTCCTGAAAAAAAACAATGACCTTAAGCTGGTAAGTAAATGAAGTAAAATATAAAATAATTGAATTTTCATTTCATTGTTTGTAGGATTTAATAATACTATTAATATTATTTAATATTACTGAATAACTATTTTAATTTGTTTTATTATATTGAAAATGATATACTTTGCGAGTGACGGCACCGGGATTGAAATTGCAAGAGCTGTCATGAGTTACAAGAGATTTCTTTTTATCACACGTTGCCTGACATTTGATGACAGAAAGGAAGAAACTGGAAAAACTGGCAGCGATTCGGGACTTTTCTCAAGCATTCATCACCAACTGCTGGTCGGCATTCAATTTGAGTGAATATACCACAATTGATGAGATGCTGCATCCATTTAGGGGTCGTTGCAGTTTTATCCAATACATCCCCAGCAAACCAGCAAAATATGGGATTAAGATTTTTGCTTTATGCGACGCCAAGAGCTTTTACACTTCGAATCTAGAAATATACTGCGGCAAACAACCAGATGGACCATTTGCGGCCTCTAATTCCCCAACAGATATTGTGAAACGTCTAGTCATTCCAATAGAAAACTCAAACCGGAATTTAACCATCGCCAATTGGTATACAAGTGTACCACTCGCTGACTATTTGCTGACGAAAAAAATAACGGTCTTGGGCACAATGACGAAAAACAAAGGCGAAATCACAAGAGAATTCTTGCCGGACAAAAACAGGACAGTGGAGTCCCGATACCAGAAAACCCCAGTAGTCTAGTCCACAAGTTTAAAAATGTGTTAAATAGAAATAAAGCTCCTAAAAATATGTGCAATAGCTCATTCCATTCGGAATGACGTCTAGAAAAATGTTTTTTAAGGGTATATTAGCACATAAAAAATTGCGATTGTTATTAACAAAATAAGATAAAAAAAAGGTATTTAGTGTTTCGTTAATAACTTTTAAAATAATGATATTTAAGGAATTTTGAAAAAAGATCCTGAAAGAGGAGAAAATTTACAATAAAAAAGTCCTGACTTCCGGAACTCTATCTATATTATTTATAATTTTTTTTAACGCTGGAAATAGGGCTCCGCGAGGTCGTTACGGCATAGGTGCGCCGCCTAAAAAGCCGGTATATCATCTAAAATAATTTTTTTTAATAGTAAATAACAATTTAAAAATTTGAATAAATTATAGTGTAATCTAGACACTTGAACGAAAAAAACCTCGGTGAAAAAAATATTTTTTGTCGATTTTTCAAAAAGTTACACCATTGTTAATTAACTAATTTTTTTCCAATCTCTGTTTTTATAAATTACGGTATAAAAGTTTAAATAATTGGTCTATAAATTTTTGGCTTCGTGGAGCTCTTTTTGTTTAGGTACTTAATAAAGTTATGCAAAAAAAATTAATTAAAGTTAATTATTTTGTTAATTATAATTTTTTTTAATTAACTAAAAATGAAATTTCTAAAAAATGTTATCAAAAAATTTTTTTGGGTAATATATTATTATTGCTGTTTTAGCATTTGATATAGGTATTAATTAACATTGGAAAAAAAATTTTTACGTCATTTGTTAAGAAACTGTTTATAATCGTTTTTTTATATTTCAATTGTTTAAATAATTAGTTAAGAAATTATTTTATTCTTAAAAGTCATCATTGACCCTTTTCAATGGAATAACAGAGAAATATTTTTTTTTATAAATAATTTAATTGTTTATTAACTTAACAATTTGTTATAAAATAATAATATTAACCGTTATATTTTTTTTCGAAAACTTACAAAAACAATCATATATAACAAAGTTAAGAAAAATTTTTTTTTGTATTTTTTACAACACTTTTAAATATTATATAATAATGAAATTACAGCCGTTACATAATTTGTCAAGATAAAAATTATTACAACTTTTAAACTATTAGAGATAGGGTAAAGAACATTCAAGTCATTTTTGTAAAGGATTTATTTATCTGTAAAATGAATTCAAAATCGATTCTGTAACTATTATTTATCACTTGTTATAAGCATTTATTTATAAAAATTTTAATTTTTTTTTAAATTGAAATTCCATAGCTTATAAATTGTTAAATAATATAGATACAGTTACGGACCCAAGAACTTTTTTATTCTATGATAAAATATCTTTCTAATTACGCATGAATTAAAGCAATATCCATTTTTGTTTAAATAATATATTAATTTAAATTTATACTTACCCAATTTATATTCTGCTACAGATCATTTTTCATTTATTCATCACTTGAATTATTAATATTCTGATAAGTTTAATTATTTATTTATTAAAATAAGGCTTAATAACTTTTTACTGGAGCTCTATAAATTATTTATTTACAAAAAAATGACATCTTTTATTTAATAAATGAATTTTTTTTCTAATTTTTTTCTTCAGGTTTATTTTCTAAATTATGAAGCATGAAGTTTAATCCGATTATCACCAATTTGTACGCCATTATACATTTTAGTAATTAGTTAACTTAATATAATTGTAATATAAATGAACTTATAATACGTTTTTAAATTTTATCTATAGTAGCCCATACTTTTTCAAGGACATTTTAGTACATATTCAGTCTAACAGTTATTTAGAACAGTTCAGTGTATGTGTTGAAAATATAGTTATATTTATGCAGATAGCAAGTCTCTGTTAGTGAACGATAACATTATTTTCTATTTATAATATTATAATTGTTATATCATAACAATGAACTACTCTGTGAAATGTTTTATTTGTGAGAAAAATTTGATTGGTGTCAAAGAAAGGAAAACAGTTAAAGAACGTAGAATAAATTCATTGCGAGAATGTAGTTTAAAAATTGGCGATCAAAAATACAAAACATTAGAAGGAAAAATGGAAATCCAAGTTCATGAAAAGTGTCGAACAAATTATATATTGTTATGTAAAAAAATTGATTCTAAGTCTTCAAGTTCATCTGTTTCAGCACAATCTACACGCAGTAGTTCTACTGATTTTGCGTATGATAAATTATGTCTATTCTGCCAAAAAGATTATTGTCACAGTTTACGTAAAAAACATGTCGTACGTTCAGATGATATACGGAAAATATTATTGGATATTACAAACCAGCGTAATGATTTACTTGGTGAAACAGTTAAAGATTTAATAACCCGTGTAGATTCGTTATTAGAAGTGAAAGCACGCTATCATCTTAACTGTTTCAATAATTTTAAACTGATTCCAACTAATAAAGATGATGAAGAGGAATCTCCTCTCGAACAATCATTAAAATATGTTTTTGATTATATAGAAAATAATTCAGAATGTCAATTCACTATTTCTGAACTCATAAAAATCATGAAATATCAACCGACACCGCGAACTGTAATAGGTCATTTACAAAAACATTTCGGTAGTTACATCTTGGCAATTCCCTATTTTATCTGAGTCAGCAATAGATAAGAAAAGTATATAAATATAGGTTTCTTGCATTGTATAATTACTCTCTAGTTTGCTTTCATACTGTTAAGTTTAACTATTGTTCAAATAAATATTTTTTAAAAATAGAAAAGTGTTTAAAAGTTATAAAATTAACGCAGTCAGTAGGATATCCGTGCAAGTTATAGAAAACCGGGAACCGCTTCTGTCGAATTTCTGGACATTTTTGTGACTTTGGTATTTTAATACCTTAAGTACGGACGATCCTTTGAACATAGTGAAAAACAAAAACAGTTTCCCTTTTTGTGGAACCAGTGCCCTTTCTGTGGACAACCAAGCTTGCAGGGAGTCGGAGACTAGGATTTTTACGAGCCAGTTCTTCAGAAACGTAAGTGCCAAATTTCCTATTCTTGCCTTTCCATTCCTTTCTAAGTTTCGGAAAGATATTTAAGTTTAGATTATAGAAAAATATTATATGACAGATACAGAAATTGATATTTTGTCAGAAATTTTAACTAATACTAAGTTAGAAGAAAAAATAAATAAAATGCCTCCAAGTCAACCCCAAGTAAACTGGGATCTTTTTAAATCAAAGATTCATAATTTAAAACCATTCGATGGTAATGTAGATTATTTAAGTCAATTTATATTTAAATGTGAAAAACTAATCAATACTTATGTTCCTTATAATGATGAAGAATTAAATTCACATATATTTGAGTGCATACAAGGTAAATTAGAAGGTAGAGCACAATTTATGGTAGGAAATAGAGTAGAGTTAGATTCATGGCATAAATTAAAAACTGCCCTAATTCAATGTTTTGCGGATAGACGTGATTTAGATTGTCTTGTCCAAGAGCTAACTAGAAGTAGACCTCTTAAAGGTGAACATTTAATTAGTTTTGGTATTAGGCTACAACTTCTTAGAAGTAGTGTTGTACAATGAATAAGTAACAATATTGCATTATCTGCAACAGATAAAGCTTGTCAAATAAATCATTATAATAAAACCGCGTTAAATACTTTTATTGCTGGATGCAATGGCATTTTGAAAAATAATATGCATTTAAGAAAACCTGATTCTTTAGAAGATGCTATGGCATACGTAGCAGAATATGAAAATTTTGAGAAAATGAATGGTAATGTACACGATAGGAATAATTATCTAATAAATAAAAATAATTCAAATGGTATTAATCGCAACCAACATTTTCAAACCCAAATTCCTGTAAGAACTAATTTCAACCCCAATAATTTTCCAAACAATACACCGAATTTCCATCCAAATAATCAATCGAATAATTTTTATAGATCAAATAATTTTCAGTCAAATTACCCCCAAAACAAATCAAATTGGCCATGCCAACCAATAAATATTCAATCAATACCCCAAAATACAAAATATTTTACAAACCAACAAGTATTCGGTCCACCGAAAAATCAAACCAAACATATTCCAGAAAACCAAAAACCAAAACCAGAACCAATGTCTACATCTTCAAGAATTCCTAGTATGAATTTAAGACGAAATTTTGTTCCTAATCAAAATACTAATAGAAATTACTTCCAAAGTAATTTAGACACTAACCCCAAATATATTGTTGAAGAATTATATCAATATGATAATAATATCGAACCATATCAATACACCATTGACGATAATCAATATATAAACAAATATCATAACGACACATTTAATGACGAACCAAATTTTCAGTCAATGTCTGACCCAAATTTTCAAGAAACCAGCCTTTCAGAAGTAACAACATAACAGAAATGAATAATTTTCATAATAACCCTCTGCCCTTTATTGAAATTAAAAAACCTAAATTAAAATTATTAATTGATACAGGTAGTTCTATTTCTATAATAAAACCCTCAGTAATCGAAAAATATTATCCAAATTGCATTGCATTTGTCATAAGAATGCAACGTTAACAACTTCTTTCGGAAGCAAAGTGATAAGATATCAAGCATTAATCCCAGCCTTTGCAGAATTTAATTGTGATTATAATATTAATTTCATTCTATATGACTTTCATAACTTCTTTGATGGCGTTATCGGTATTAAAGATTTAGCAACTATGAACTTAAACATCGACCTTGCAAACAAAAGATTAATTGGACAACACGTTGAAATTCCATTCAGATATAGAGAAGCTGATGATATACAATTTTCATTCTCAGCGAATTCCGGCGAAATAGTAATAAAAAAATTACCAGTCAGTATAGATAACGGAGAGATATTTGTAGAACAAAGAACAATAAACAATCTGAATATTCCACCTTTGATAACTGTTGCAAAAGACGGTTTTGCACAAATAGAAATACAAAATCATACAAATAATTGCATATCAGTTACTTTAAATAAACCGCTTAAAGTCAATTCTTTTCAATCATCTAAATATGAACTTTATAAATTTGAAAATTTCGTTAACAATAATAATATAAAACTCGATAAAAATTTAGAACATTTAATACATACTAAATCTTACAGATATCCTTATGTTCATAAAGAAGAAGTAAAATATTTAAAAGGAAAAAGTAACAAGGCAGCAGATGCTTTATCTCGCTACCCAAATCTAAATACAATGGAAACAGAGTCCTTAGACGTAAATCTAGGAGACATTGATGATATTATACAGAAAGAATTAGAAGTAATGGATCAAGAAAATATACCTTTATTAGAACTAGATATTTCTGACCTTTCAGAAATATTTGAAGAAAATCAACCTAAACAAAAAAGAAATATAATATCTGAAACACGAATTAAACCACCTACTATAATAACTGAAAACAAAGAAAAAGAAACAGATTTAGAGACTATTCATTCATCTAAAGAGAATCCAATATTTTCAATACCTATTACAGAAAGACCATTAAATCTATATAAAAACCAAATCTATTTTACCTGTGGTGATACCAATAAAATACTGGTAGATCGACAAAAAGTTTTTGAAAATAAAAGATTATATGTTACTCTTCCAAAATTAAATCTTGAAGCAAGTATAATAAACTTTATTAAGGACTATATCGATCCAAAACAAAATTATGCGTTATATTTTCCTTATCAAAATCTATCGCATCTATTTACAGTGACACTTCAAAACACTTTCAAACATTCCTCTTACAAATTTATTCAATGTACAAAAGTACTTAATGATATTCACTTAACAGACGAACAAAAGGAAAAAATAGAATACCACCATATATTTAAATCAGGACATCGTGGCATAAATGAAGTTCAAAAATCATTAAGTTCTCGATATTATTGGCCGAAAATGAACGAGGATATTGAAAACTTTATTAACAATTGTGAAACTTGTTTAAAGAATAAATATGATAGGAATCCTCCTATAATTAAATTTAATTTAACCCCTACAGCCTCTAAGCCTTTTGAACATATCCACATGGATGTTTTTAAAATTGCAAACCGATCATATTTGACTATTATAGATTCTTTTTCAAGATATGGACAAGCTTATCCATTAAATAGCTTACAGGTGTTTCAATTTTAGATAACCTCATGAGTTTCATAACACACCATGGTTTACCCCAAAAGATTACAACTGATAGTGGTACAGAATTTAAGAATTATGATTTAGAAGACTTTTGTAAACTCCATCACATTGAAATACATTATACAACATCCAAAAATAGCAATTCCAATTCACCCGTAGAAAGATTCCATTCAAGTATTATTGAACACTATAGGTGCATAGCTGAAAAAAACAAAGAATTAACTCCTGATCAAATTATCAAACATTCACTTTTGAGCTATAATAACTCTATACATTCGGTAACTAAATTCACACCATTTGAAATAATTAAAGGACATATTGACAACCCTGATCCATTTGATGTTGATGATCATTTAGTCATTTCAACCTATGTACAAAATCATAAACAGACAAGTAAAGAACTATACAAGAAAGTAAAAGAACGAAATGAAAAGACAAAAGAAAAAATTATTACCAAATTAAATGAAAAAAGATCTGATCCCCCAGACTATTCTAAAGAAGAAATTGTCTATGTGAAAACTAAAGCAAGAGATAAAAAATCACCAAAATTTAAGAAGACTCGATTAATTAAAGACAAAGGTATCGTAATTAAAACCGACAAAGGAACTTATCACAAAAATATATCAAGAAAACCGAGATCTAATAAAAAATCTTGTTACAGGATACAGATGAAACTGAACCTCCTGATGACACTATACCTGATGCTTCATGTTTATGAAACAGCGAAAGCAGAAGATATTAGAATCACTAAGTTAGAAAATCTTTTACTTCCTATACAATTAGGAAACGCTAGACTAGTTTATAGTAAACATACCTTTTTACATTACGTAGATTTAGGCGCTTTGATTAAACAAGTAAATGCCTTAATAACTCATTTTAATGTTATAAAAAACAGTATAAAGCATGTAAATATAACAAATCCAGTGTCTTATCATGGATTATCTCAAACAATGTTATTAAGAACTAATTATTTAATTGAGACTGTGCAAAAGAAAATCGAAAATTTATATCCCCATATACGGAATAAAAGAGGTTTAATTAATGTCATTAGAAAAGCAAATAAGTGGCTCTTTGGAACCCTTGACTCAGATGATGAAGAAAGATATAATAAAGGCATTCGTTTATTACAGGAAAATCAAAAAAGTATCATTCATGAAACTAATTTACAAATTTCATTGCAAAAGAAATTAATAGATCATTATAACAAATCAATTTCAATTTTGAGTAAAAACCAGGAGAAATTTAATAATGATTTAGGAAAAATCAGTGCCTCTATTTATCAAAAGATTAATAATCTTCAAAGTTATCTAAGTTTTCAAGGCATATTAAGTCAAATCAATTTAGATTATCAATCAACTATAACATTTTTAGACAATTTAGAAAATGCAATATTGTTTTCAAAATTAAATACATTACACGGCTCAATTATTTCCAGCTCAGAAATCTTGAGTATGATTAGTTATTTACATAAATTATACAATGAAGATACAATCCCAAAATTTAAAAATATATTAACTTATTATCAGTTTTTAGGAACACAGGTATCAATTTCTGAATCAACCTTAATTTTTGCGATACATGTACCATTATTAAAATCCGAAACTTTTGAATTTTATCATTTATATCCAATAATTCAAAACCATAAAATGTATACCCCTTCTTACCCCTATTTGGCACAAGAACATGAAGAGATTCAATTTGAAAAAGAAGAATGTCCAATGTTAGAGAATAATTACTATTGTCAACAGAACTTCATTCTTTCAGATAATTGTACCTTATTTTTGCTTCAGGGCAATACTCCTGAAAATTGCCATATTTTGGAAATAAACATACAAGAAATAATTACACAACAAGTGACACGAGACGAAATCCTAGTCATACCATCTGAACCAGAAAGACTCTTCTCTAAATGTAAAACCAAACAATATTTTGAAGTTGCAGAACCAACTCTAATAAAAATTCCTAAATCATGTGAAATATGGGTCAAAGAAAAGAAATATATCAACAACATCCAATTAACTGCAGGAAAACCGTTTCTTTTACCAAAATTAGAAAATTATAAAATAAAAGCTATGAAAAATTATCAAATATCCAACATAACAAGAATCGACTTTGAAGAACTTCATGAAATCAACGAATTTTCCAAAAATCTAAAACCAATTCAACAAACTGCAAACACCCAAATCAATACTTCAGTGCTTTGGACGATATTAAGTATTGTTGCTTTAATTGTATTCATTGGGGCCGTATTTATCTGCAGAAACAAATTTAGTAAGTATAAGAAGAATAAAAAGAAAATTTCAACAGAAGTCATGGAACTTCAAGAAAATCCTTTGGAATCCACTTCGAAAAATAAATCCATATTTTTCGAATCTTAAGAAGGGAGGAGTTACATCTTGGCAATTCCCTATTTTATCTGAGTCAGCAATAGATAAGAAAACTATATAAATATAGGTTTCTTGCATTGTATAATTACTCTCTAGTTTGCTTTCATACTGTTAAGTTTAACTATTGTTCAAATAAATATTTTTTAAAAATAAAAAAGTTTTTAAAAGTTATAAAATTCGGTAATGATATTACGATAACAGGAGTTAGAAATAAAAGTGTAATACTTATTGTGGTGCTGGTGATTATCCACTAGACGATATATGGTATATGCATCCTAAACAACGCAAGGAAGATGAAAATATTCGCGTTATCGGAACTGCTGCTAAACTGATTAGAAAACAAATTAAAAGTACCCAGTACAAGGTTAAAACTTATCCTTCTTCTATCAGCTTCCTCGATAATGTTCATTTAGACATTCCTAAGTATTTAGATACGTTTTTAAAAGAACTACTGATATTTGATATACATAAAAAGAAAAGATCTTTCAAAGAAAGAACGGAGTCAACGAATGCTGCAGAAGATTTTGAACAACAAGAAAGTGGTAACGAAGACTAAACCAGCGATGATAATAATGGAAATTTCACTGCTCTTGGAGTAAAAAAAGATTATATTGCTCATTCAATCATTTCTACAATGAGGCCGAGGTCATTTATTTCCACTCTACTTCTATCAACAGGGATGTACATAAACCGAAAATCTGGGTCGAAACTTATTGTCAATTTGTTGGCGAAACTCGGAGTATGTGCGTCTTATCATAGCGTAGCATTGCATGAGTAATCTGCAATAAAAGCTAAAGTTACTAAAATTGATAAACCTTGTTTCACACAGTATGTATATGATAATGCTGATTATAACTCATGTACTATTGACGGTAAGAATACAATGCACATTATGGGCGGTATTTGCTGTCTGGCTCCTAAACATGCTGTGTGTACTTCTGGGGAAATTCCTAAACTAAAAAGGCTACCAACAGCATCTGAAATAGCTACCGTTGGAGCTGTAGAGTTGAAAGATTTGCCTGAGCAAGAAACGTCACTGAAACCTGTAAATTATTTAGACGTATCTGGATTTCAATTCGGAGATGTAGTTTCAGGCATTTCTACAGTATATTCATCGCATATATTGGCTTCTTATATGAGAGTGAAAAATTTACCTAGCATTCGTGGCTTATCTGATAGGATTGCTACATTGCCATTTTACCAGGTGTCGAGGGTTTATTGCTTGCCATTTAAAGATGAAAACCCATCAGATTTTAGAACTATGTATACAGCGTTGCATTATGCTGCAAATCATTGCCAAGAAACAGGTCGTCAAACCTGCTTTGTAACTTTTGATTATCCGCTTTATATAAAATCGAAACAAATACTTTGTAATACCAAAGAGCAACTGAAAAATGTCATTCCTCGGCTAGGTGGGTTTCATTTACTTATGTCTTACGTAAAAGCTATTGGAATATTTGAATTGTTTTGTACAGTTTTTGTTGAAAATTCGGTTGATAAAATGTTATCGTGCACAGCTTACTCCAGAGCAATCCTTGCACATATGCTGGCAATTAATGCTATTGGAGAAATTATTGCAGAGTTCGCAGAAAGTCCGTAAAATCTAAACAGCCATGAAAATATTGAGCATGTGAAAGAATGTCGGCCAATGGAAGCTTCTCCTTCATTAATAAGTATATCGAGGAAAATAGAAGATAAAAAACTAACCATCTCCAATTTATTTGCTGATTTAAAAAACTATCCATCTTTAGATGAAGTTAATAGTAATGAAGAGGTTGTGGCTATGTTAAAATTATTTACTAGTGCGATAACTACGTTACATCGGAAAAGTCCAACTGCTGAACTGTGGTTACAATACTTCAACGCTATAATTGTGGCATTACAGTTTATTGAAGCTGAACGTTTAGGGAATTGGAGCTTGCATTTATCATGTATTCATCAAATGCTACCAATTTTTCATGCAGCAGGACACTTTAATTATTGCAAGGGAGCACAGATCTATCTTCAAGACATGTTAAATCTTAAAAATATCATAAATGCTGCAGAGTTTACAAATTTCACGGAAGGTCTTTTTACCGTAAGACGTACGGATAAAGCCTGGTCGGGAATTTGGACCGATATGACAATTGAGCAAACCTTGATGCGCGTTCTCAAAACTGGTGCTCAATCAGCTACTCATGGACGGTCAGTGACAGACAGCGTATTGACACGGTTTATTCAAGGCATGCCGTACGCTTACGATATAATGGATCAATTAGAATCTTTTACCAATTCAAGATGTTCATCTTCTAACCAACATGTTGACCTTTCTTCAGCTCGGCAAAAAAAGATAAAGAAGATGTTCAATTATTCAAAAATTGGCTAAAAGAACATGGACTTTTTGATGAAAGACCTGGAAAATTAATATCGCTGTGCACGGGGTTAGTTGATTGTCATAAAGCGGTAGAGAAAAGTTTAGAAAGCTTATCGAAGATGGTTGGAGCTAATGCTGAGACATATAAGTTCAGTCAGAAGTACTGTGTAAAGACACTTCTTAAAACAACACCGGTTTGTGTCGTCGATGGAGAGCCAGTTACTGTCAATACAACACTATTATTTCAGCGGATTGTTGCATCAATGATAAATGACAAAAACATCGTCCAAGAACTTGCTCCATTCCCAATGAGCTTATTCGATGACAAAGGCTTAATGAGAGAAAGCAATAAGTCACAGTTATATAAATTATTGCAGCCAACAGATTTTGTAAAACCTGATCCCTCCAAATCTAATTACGTCATAGATGGCGGGTATCTTTTACATAAAGTCACATGGCGTAAGGATGGAACTTTTCAACGAATTTTTGAGGACTATTCAACATTTATATCCAACAATTATTCTTCAAATGCCACAGTTAATTTAAAAAAATTATAATTAACAAAATAATTAACTTTAATAATTTATAGACCAATTATTTAAACTTTTATACCGTAATTTATAAAAACAGAGATTGGAAAAAAATTAGTTAATTAACAATGGTGTAACTTTTTGAAAAATCGTCAAAAAAAATTTTTTTTCACCGAGCTTTTTTTCGTTCAAGTGTCTAGATTACACTATAATTTATTCAAATTTTTTAATTGTTATTTAATATTAAAAAAAAAAATATTTTAGGTGGTATACCGGCTTTTTAGGTGGCGCGCCTATGCCGTAACGACCACGTGGAGCCCTATTTCCAGTGTTAAAAAAAAATTATAAATAATATAGATAGAGTTCCGGGAGTAAGGACTTTTTTATTGGAAATTTTCTCCTCTTTCAGGATCTTTTTTCAAAATTCCTTAAATATTATTATTTTAAAAGTTGTTAACGAAAAACTAAATACCTTTTTTTATCTTATTTTGTTAATAACAATAGCAATTTTTTATGTGCTAATATACCCTTAAAAAACATTTTTCTAGACGTCATTCTGAATCGAATGAGCTATGGCACATATTTTTAGGAGCTTTATTTCTATTTAACACGTTTTTAAACTTGTGGACTAGACTACAGATGATCCTGGACTACAACATAACTAAGGGTGGCGTAGACACCGTCGACAAAATTTGTGCCGCTTACTCGGTCTCTAGAATAACGAAAAGATGGCCTTGTGTCGTTTTCTATAGTCTCATGAATATTGGCGGCATAAATGCTCAAATTTTACTGAATTTTGCCTGTCCAACAAAGGCTCCTAAAGAGCGAAGAATTTTTCTGAAAAATCTGTCACTGAGCTTGATGAAAGAACACCTTATCGTCAGATCAGATCTCAGACATTTACCTCAGGACATAAGCGCTTTTCTCAAAATCAATTACGGTCGTGCTGTTGAAACGGTAAAAGAAGGAGCCCTTCCAAAACGCGGTGTGTGCCGGTCATGTGTGTTAGAAAAGAAAAGATCTTCAGCATCAATGAAGTGTGGCCGCTGCCAATCATTTACTTGCAAGAACCATTCTGTGGTTGAGGTGGTAAGCGACAATTGCAAGAATGAGGGTGAGGGTGCTGATCTTAGCGAATAGGGGTCGATGAAATACACTGATTTGTTTTTTTTATATATTTTTATTAGGTGTTCTTGCTTTACTGTTCACTAATATATAATAATTTTTTTATAGTAATGATATATAATTCTCATTTTTTGCATCCCCAACGCCATTATCCAATATCTAAGTAAAAAAAAACTACTAACTTGAACCAATCTGAATGACGTAAAATTTACGACACGCGCCTGCTCAAGGTAAATTAAACGGCGCGCGCGCCCGCTGGAAGGTTAATTATATTGATTTTGTACGGGTAATCTGTTAATAAGGTGACAATAAATACAGTTATTTGATTCAAAAACCAATATTTAATAGATTTATAGCAAACTAACGGCAAAATTCTTCTAAAAGTGTCAGCCACTGGTGCATTTACCTTACACGTTCTTGTAGATGCAGTCTATTTGTTTATATTGTTTATTATTTATTTTAGATAGAGATACTTTTACGAATTAATAAATAATAAATTAATTAAGAGTTAGCTGCTTGACTAATTTTTTTTGTTTTTTAAATTAGAATCATGAGGTCGACGCTCTTTTTATTTCTAATGCTGATTGTCGATTTACTGCAGTCGACATTGGAGCAGAAGGTATAGAAAAAGTGATGGAAGACGTGAAAGTTCATGCAATAACGTTTAACCTACCAAAATCAAGACAAATCAAACATATCATACATATATAGTAGTTTTTGATGTTTCCTGCAACTATGTTTATACGGCTGCATATCAGCTCGTCCAAACTCTTAAACTGGGGATTATCGAAAAAGGTCCTTTATAATCCGGTAATGCCAGCAGGTGGTAATCACGCAGATACTTGGAATAGATTTTGGTTTGAACCGTAATATTAATAAAAACATAAATATAAATGATAATTTTTTTGCTACTGAACTTAACTATATAATGCCAAATGAGTTTGGCACTTTAGAAATTATGTACTCAAAACATACATATCGAAGGAGTCAATTTTTTTGACAATATTGTGGTTCAATAATGAAATACTACACAGGACCACAAATTCATGCCAATCATTCCACTCGAAATTTAATAATTCATTTTACACCTCTTATCCTAACATATTTACTTTTTCAAGTGTCTTGTTAGATATACAAATAATGACTTATACCAAAATGGCAAGTGCCAATAGAAGCATTAAAAAAATCAGAAAAAATATCGTCGCTAAAGCAAACAACCTTGAAGATTTACTTGAAAAACATAAAAACCAACAAATTTCATCTTTTTATCTGGTCCGTCACATTGCTTTTAAATATTTTCCGACAACGAAGTGAAAACTGATTTAAATGTAAGATTTTATAAAATAGTTTAGAATAGATATAATTAACAAGTTTAACCACTTTATACCTGCAATATACTTTTTCGGTCCCCCGTCCAGAACCAATACTATTGATACTACTACTTCAAAATCGTCCGGAAAATGACATTTTCCGGCCTAGGCCGGCAAAGCAACTTTTAGAGTATCTAAAAAGATGGCGCTATGAGTCATCACAAATATATAATGAATAATACAAATTTTAATTAAATTTATTTAAAAACAGCGTATAGTATACTAAACTAATAACTTTAAAGGTAAGCAGGATTCTAATTTAAATTTAATTTTTCTCACAACTTTTATTTTAAATTTGACATTTATGACGCGCTAGTAAATTTACAATTACTTATCATTCGAGTATGACAATACATATCTCGATTTTATTTTTGCTCATTGAACTATAATAGTTTATTCAATTGTCTCTGCTATTTTTATATAAAATTATTAGATATTAATGTTAAAATTTTCAATATAACAATTTTTACTGTGCCGCTTATTAGCACAGTATTCGTATGTATAAAAATTAAGAAACTTGAAATCGATTATCAGAAAATCATTCCTTAATACCTACTAATTCTTTTAATCGTCATATTGAGCATGATGAATAATACAAATTTTAATAAAATTTATTTAAAAACAGCGTTACAATAAACTAAACTAATAACTTTTTCTAAAAGTAATCAGAATTCTAATTTACATTTAATTTCTCTCCCAATTTTTGTTGACCTCTGTTCTGTAAGGATAAATGGCAAACGGAAATTAATTTAGGTACTTTTGTTAGGTTAGATTAGTGTTTATTAATTTAGAAGTAAAATAATTAAATAAATGCAAATTGCGGCATAACCCTTGTGGAAGTGGACGTATTTTAATAGTCCGTAAACTCAGAAACTAATAGGAATTAAATTTATTTAATGAAACGTAAGTAGAATCATTCCTTATTACTAATTCTTTTATTCGTGCAATAGCTGTCAATAAACACCTAAAGTATGTTACAAAGTAAAAAGTTTTTGAACTTTTGAAAATGTTAAAAATTGGTCGGACCAAAAAATAGTGTGTGTTACACGTCCGGAAAATGTTTTGCAAGTGCTCGTATTGTTTCGCCTCGGTGCTACGCACCTCGGCTACACAACTTTACTCGCTCTTGCAAAATGACATTTTCCGACCTTGTGTCACAAATAACTATTCTACCTGAACCGGACTTAATCCGATTATACAACCGTGGACGAGCTGATGGGTAAAATTTGTTGGCCATTGCATGCTTGGACGAGTTGACTGTCTCCCGTTTATACTTATTCATTTTGATTATATTAAAAAGAATATATTTAAATAAAGTCAATAGTTTTATTTGTTCACTCAAATTATTGTGGCTTTGAACCGAGTTTGCATTCGCATACTTACTTAACAAGATCTGTAACAAACGAGTCTTTAAACATACTTTTTTCTAAAAAAACATTAAACAACGCTTTATAGATTATCTTGGACCTAAACTCTCTAATCTTATCCCCACAGATCTTAGAAGGGTTGTAAATAAAAGAAAATTGAATTTAGTTTTTAACAGGTTAACTGCCAAGCCAAAATTCAATATTTTTGCCAGAAACGCTGAAACCAGATATAAGTTCCTTAATATAATAGTAGAGATGTCATGTATTTATACAGGGTGCGACAGAGAAGCTTACTTATTTAAAAAATTACTTTGTGACGAGTGAATGTGACTAAGTGATGGGAGGGAGCGCGTCTGGAGGGGCGAGGTCCAAAGTTTGTTCCTCTGTATAGTCAGTTGCCAGAATATTGTGGTCTGGAAAACAGCACGCGTTTGCCGTTGAGACCTTTAATGGAGGCTCGATTGTAGCCACCCAACGTGCCTTCTGCGCTCCCTTTGATATTCCTCCACACAGACTGGTTCCTGGACAAAATTCGAATCTGTCGTGGGTTACCTCATTTCGGGAGTGTAGAAGTGTCGTTAAGACCAGAAGGGGACGTCAACGGACCACCAGAACTCCGGAAAATGTCAAACGTGTGAGACAATCAGTGTTGCGCTCCCCCCTGGTGTTAGGCTCGTGGAGTTATTTGAAATCACTGGTTTTTGTCAATCGACCACAGACCATAGCTCACCTTAAGGACAACATTCGCGACGCCATTACCAATATACCGATCGATATGCTGCAAAGAGTGGAGAGGAACTTTAAAAGTCGACTTATTCAGTATATAGACAATCAGGGTCGCAATTTGTCTGATATCATTTTCAAAACTGCTTCAAAAAAAATGTTGTATTTTTGAAAATAAAATGAATTGTAACAATAACTGAAGTACTTTTGTTTTTAATGACATTTTAAAAAAGTAAGTTTCTCAGGCTCACCCTGTATTTGCAAATTTTACGTATTTACATTAAAAATTTAAAAAAAAAAACAGTAAGAGGTCATAATGACCGCCGCGGAGTAGCTGGCATAAACATGCCACAGGTGCCGGGCGGTCCCTCGCAGTGGTCCTGCGTGTGGCGGGTTCTCATCGCCTCTGCGTGTCCATTCCTGACTTGGCTAAGTAGACTAAGTAATCATATCTAACGTAGCGTGCTAGAGCAAATAAGTGAGTATTATTTATCCTCAATAGTACTTCTTGCAACATGTTTCGAAATAATCGAAGTATGAAAATGTTGGCGATGGCTTTGAATGCAACTGACAAAGGTATAGATCGCCCAACGAAAGTTTGGGACAGCCACGTGGCCTCTCGTTCAATGCGCAGTGGTTTTTTTACGAGCGTTACGATAACAACGACCGTTCTGAAAGCTTGTCAGTGTGGTAGCTACAATGGTTTTGTAAACTGTATTTAGCTACAAATATGCTGAGAGAGTTTCTGAGTTGTTTTTTAAATGTATGTATTTTTTTAGTTTAAAGTGGGCAGTAACAAATTTATATAAAATAAATTCTTCTTAATTATGTTGGCATCATACATTAAAAATTAATTTAAGATGTATAATATATTTTTATTTCCGTCCGCCACTGATAGAAAGACTCCGCCTACCTGCGCCGACTAACACGTGGCTGTCACAAACTTTCGTTGGGAGACCTATAGTATACTGCATATTTTATGTAAAAAAAGTGAGGTTAGGGAGTTTATTTTTTATTAGGTTCTAGTGAAGAGGACAGTGATGATACAGTGAAAGATAAACACTACCTCCCTTCCAGCTCTGAGGTTAGTAGTACTTCTGATAATGAAACATATGACGCAGACACAAACGATGGTAATACCTATTACCGATGCACTTGCGTTATCTGAAATAATAAAGTGATGGCACCTATATCTGCAGCAGATACAAAGAATTTACCTGACTTGAATGATTTTACGGAATCAATGGATATAGCAGACGAATCTGTTATCCAAAATAATAATTTAGATGACTCTTGGTCAGATCCAGTTGGTAACCATTTGAACTTTTCGTATTCTGGAACTCATGGAATTACTGAATCATATCTGGCAGCACTACCTACTCGCTAAAGAAAATCTTCCTTTTGCGTGTTTCTCCCTTTTCCTTGACAGGGAAATATTAAACAGTATGGTCGATCAAACTAACTTCTATGCTACTCAAGTTCTTCTCACAAATGATGTTTCCGTAAAATCTAGTCTGCATGACTGGCAACCTACAGACAGAAATGAAATACTAAAATTTATAGGTTTAATTGGATATATGGGGCTTGTTCGAATGCCATCAATAGGAGACTACTCTAGCCGAGACCGTATGTTTAGGAATGAAGTAGCATCATCAACAATAAGTCGAAACCGTTTTGAAATGTTGTTACGCATGTGGCATTTTTCAAACAATGAAGAATGTAAAGAAGGAGATAGGTTACACAAAATTCAACCGCTTCTTGATTCTTTCTTGAAGAAGTTCCAAAACGTGTATACTCCAGGTGAGGTATTTTGTATTGATGAAAGTATTGTCCCATTTCAAGGAAGGTTAATCATGAAACAGTATATACAACAAAAAACACACACATATGGTATAAAGCTATTTAAACTATGCTGCGATAATGAATATACCTGGAATATAAAAATATATGCAGGAAAAGAGCAAGATAGAGGTGGATCTATACCTACAACTGTAGTCCTAAAGCTTTCCGAAAAACTTCTAAACTGTGGGCGTACTGTTGTAGCGGATAATTTCTATACCAGTTTAGAATTAGCTAACAAATTGCTTGACAATAAGAGTCATTTTATTGGAACGCTAAGAAGTAATAGAAAAGGAAATCCAAAAGAAGTGATAAAAAAAAACTAAAGAAGGGTGAAGTAATAGCTAAAGAAAATCAAAGAGGTATTTGTGTTATAAAATGGCATGACAAGCGTGATGTTCTTCTATTGTCAACAAAACACAGTGATTAAACAACTGAAATAATGAGACATGCTGGGGCAATTCAGAAACCTATTGCAATTTTTGATTATAATTCAGGAAAATCGTCCATCGACGTCTCAGATCAGTTAGCCAGTTCTGCCCTGAAAAAGTCTGTAAAATGGTACAGAAAATTAGCGATAGAATTTATCTTAGGCACATCACTTGTAAACGCATTTATATTGTACAAAAAAGTAACCAGTGATTCTATGACAATTACAAAATTCAGAAAGATTATTGTTGATAAATTACTTCAAGGAGAAATTGACAGGCAAACAGTCGAGAGCTCCAATGCAACACCCACCAGAAAAAATATGAGGAACCATGTTCTACTGAAAAAAAAAGGAAAAGCAGTTACTGTCAGGAAATACTGTCGGGGATACTATCGAATGAAAATGGCCGGAAAAATTCCAAAAAACCAGGTAAAAAAAGCTGCATACTACTGCAACGACTGTGAAGATAAACCCCATTATTGTTTACCATGTTTTAACGAAACACACAAAAAATAAAATATTATAAACAAAATCAGTCTAATGTATGTATTTTTATGTATTTTTGGTTTTTAAATATATATATGGGTATACATACGACTTTTCAGCGTGTTATACTAGTTAAAAAATAAAAACATATCTCCTGTCCTTATTTAGTCCATTCTGTAATTTCGAAACCTAAACATCAAAAATTACTGCTATGCGAATGTTCACCAATGCCGGGCGGTCACATTTCATACGTTATTTGCATCGACACAGCGGTCATATTTATTTGAGAGGCTAGAATACATAAATATATCACAGAGGTCAATATGACCGCTGCGGCAAAATTGGCGGGAATGCCTAGCGGTCACCATGACCGCCTTGGCAGTTAACCTGTTAAGAATTATTTATTTTTCAATTATCAGAGATTTCTTGACATTCTCTAATATAAATTAAACTTTATACCTAATAATATAATCTGTGATTTTCTTTCGTGATTCTACTTTTTATTTAAGTGTTCTAATTATAAGTATATATGTATTTTGTAATTTTAATCTGGCTAGGGTTGTTTATTTGTCTTCATTTGTGTTCATTAATTAACTAGCCATTAATTAATTAAAAGTCATAAAATATTGAATGCTATAAAAACTGTGATATAATTTTAAGAAGATGGACACTCGGTAAACACAAACGTAACCTAATACATTTAAGGTAAATGTCCCTAATTCAGACAGCGTCCCTAATTTCGACAGTGTATTGAAAATACGCTAAAAATAAGAAATATGTAAATAATACTGGTGCTCTGCGCAGAAAACTACTTTCAGTTAATATTCATAAAGCAGTTTTCTGCATTATCGGCGGCGCAGTTGCTCTATGGTAGCATAGAGTCATACCAAATGTACGGCAACTGTCAGACGCGACGTAGAAGTTATGAACGTGCCTTCAGTCTTCTAAGGTGAGTAGAAATAGCACAGTATTTCGTTAAGACATTTTTAACATTCTCCTTAAAAAATTCTTCGTATTGTATGATTTGTGGCTTTAATATGGCTTAAATGCCACCTGTAATGCATAAATACATATTTGCGAAGCATTTTATGATGTCGAATTCTTGTACAACTAAATTGTTCTTGCTCTTAAATTAGACATTAAACTGTCGGATTTAGGAGCATGTCCAAAATGACAAAATTAGTTTATTTCCTTCTCACATCAACGTAGTATCGAGTTTTCTATCTCTTTCTGGGATAAGGGGATGATTTTGCGGCTTCAGTCCTAAGTCCGACATGGGTGTCTGAATTATGTGCTGAAGGTGTCTGATTTAGGTTTACTTTGTAATTTTAATTGCCTTATGTTTAATTATGAATACTTATTAGGTTTTCAATGATATTTAAGAATTAAACACGTTTACTAAGTAATAAGACCTAAAATTATTTGTAGGATGTCTTCGAAGAAATATTGTAAAGACAGTAAAGAGGCGCTAAGGGCCGCATTAAGTGCTGTAAAACAAGGCATGTTTCCTTAGAAGACATCCTCAAATATGTAAACGATTATCACAAAATATGACAGCGTCTAGAGCAGCCGTTTCCGAAGAAAAGATAAAAAACTGGTTTAGAGAAATACAGGATTATTTTGCTGTAGCGAACATTAATGTAACGGATCCAAAAAGGGTATTTAATACAGATGAATCTGCTTTTTTCTTATCTCCAAAAGGCTCGAAAGTTTTTGTAAAAAAGGGGAGCAAGGTAGTACACGACAGGTCTGGCGATGACAAAGAGTGTCTGACTGTCCTGATAACAGGAAATGCAGCTGGCGAGTTAGCACCACCTATGATTATGTATCCATATGAACGAATTCCTAAGCATATACTAGTTAAAGTACCTAGTGGATGGGGAATTGGGAAGTCCCCCAGTGGATGGATGACATCAGAGTCCTTTTATGAATATGTAACGAATATATTTTATCCATGGCTTTTGTCGCAAAACATTACATTTGACGGACATAAGTCGCACGTAACGCTTCCCCTGACAGAATTTTGTCGAGAAAAGCAAATCATAGTGATAAGTTTACTGCCGAATTCAACGCATATTTTACAGCCATTGAACGTTGGACTCTTCAGAACTCTAAAGCATACTTGGAAAAAGAAAGTTCAAAATTTTAAAACAGAAAATGGATACAAATCTCTAACCAGAGAAAATTTCTCTGTGGTCCTTAATGAAGCCCTAAAAGCTATTAGCAACCTACCGACTGTATTTTGTAATGCTTTTAGGGCATGTGGTCTATTTCCTTTTGATTCCACTAATATTGACTACAGCAAACTTTTACAAGTGAACGCTCAAGACAGGACAGTTGAAGTAAATGAAAGGCCGGAACTAGTAAATCAATTGCGATTTCTAGAGTCCTATATTGAACCTTGCACCTTGAGTAACTTCTATGCTACAGTTAAATCTGCGGAAACAAACTGGAGAGGTAAGATTGAAGATAAAAGCCTGTATGTGACTTGGCATAACGTGCTAAAGGATTCCGGCCTTGTTTCTAAGATACAAGAAACCCCAAACAACAGTATTATTATTGAAATTGAAGATGGACTGGTATTGGAAGAAGGATGGTGAAATCTAATTGTAGCAGAAGATAATGAAAACATTGCAGAAGTGCGGAGTGCAGAAGCAGAAGTGACGAGAGCAGAAGTAGAAGATCTGACTAGTGCAGAAGCAGCAGTGATGAGTGCAGAAGCAGAAGTCATGAGTACAGAAGCAGAAGATCTGACTAGTGCAGGAGCAGTTGTGACGAGGGAAGGTGCAGATCTAATTATAGAAAATGAAATACTCGCAATTGCAAATACGACTATGATATCAACACAGACTGAATCAATTAACATAGAAAATAACGCAAATATCCCAAATAGACCTCTGGTTACCCCACCAATTGAAAATTCAAATGAACCAAACCAGAAACAGGCCCAAGACGATCCTCAACAAAAAGGAAGCCAAGAAAAATATTCCAAAGTTCTTCCAGGAGTCAAAATTCCTTTAAACAATCGTTATTTTGGCCAGAATCTTCGACAAGTAAGAAAATAACAGTTAAACGAAAAATCAAAGTTCCCGCAGTTGGAACATCAGATGCTTGGAGAGAGTATTTTTTTAAAAAAGAAGAAACCCAAAAGAAGCTTTTGGAGGAAAAAGAAAATCGTAAGCGAACTAGGGAGGAAAATAGAAAACTGCGTCAACCAAAGAAAACAAAAGAGGAAAATAAAAAAAAGATGATAGATAGATAGATACTTTATTTGACTATGTTACACAAATTCATGGTTTATAGCAAGTTAGTTAAAAAAAAAAAATAGCAACACTATACAAATATAGCTAATCACAACAGACCTAGTAAAAAAGTAAATCATATAAAATGATACATAAAAACACATACATATAACAAGATTTAAGAATAAATCAAACATAAAAAAACATATACATATAAGTTTAAAAAAACAAACATAGGTGGGGACTTCTGCATTATTTAGAATATGTTATTTGTTTGCTTATATTCATCAACAGAATAGAAGCAATGCTGGAGTAGCATTTTCTTTACAACACTTTTAAAAATGGTGTCCTTTTTTAAAGATTTAACAAAAAGTGGCATTTTATTATATAAATGAAAGTCTAGAGAATTTTTTTCTGATTTGACTAATCTATAACGAGGCAAAGATAAATTATTTGCAGCAGCATGTCGTGTATTATATTTATGTACATCAGATACAGTGGAAATATTTTGTCTTCTTGAATGGGTTTCAATTAATGTTTGTTGTATGTAAATACATGGCAACGGCAAAATACCTAAGCTCTTAAATAAAGGTTTACAATGTTCCATGTCCAACCAAAATTGCTCCATAAGAAATCAAAGAATGAAATAGACCAAAATACATAGTTTTTAAAACATCCTGATTTACTAAATTTTTGAGTTTTCTAAGTAAAAATAAAATGCTAGACAATTTATGACTTAATTCATCTATATGAAATGTTCAGTTTAGAGAATCATCTAATGTTACCCCAAGCAGTTTGCAATGTTTTCCTGATGTGACTTGATTATTACTGGAAATGACCAAGCTCTGCGTTTTACTTCTGTTAAGTTGTAACATGTTTACCGAAAACCAAGCTTCGGCTGCATTTAACAATGCGTCTCCTTGATCAATTAAAAGTGATAGTTCAGTATCAAAAGCAATAAAAGATGTATCATCAGCGAAAAAAGATGATGATTTTCATTTGGATGCCATATAGTACCCTAGATCATTAATATAGATTATAAACAAAAGGGGTCCCAAAACAGATCCCTGGGGAACCCCGTGGGTAACAGTTTTAAAATCAGAAGTTGTGTTATTTAAATAGACATATTGTTTTCTTTCCTTCAAATAAGATTTAAATAATTTTAGAGGTACACCTCTAACTCCATAATATTCAAGTTTTTTTATTAAAAATACGTGTGAGACACAGTCGAAGGCCCTGGAAAGATCACACATTGTCAATAGTGAAAGTTGGTGACCCTCAAGACCCTCGACTATGTCTTCCACAACCTTAAGGAGAGCCTTAGTCGTCGATTTATTACTTCTAAAACCAAACTGTGCAACATGCAAGAGCTTAAAATTTTCAAAGTAATCATACAGCCTGTTTTTAATCAAAATTTCCATAACTTTGGAGAATATAACAATTACAGATATTGGTCTATAATTGTCAACCTCATCCAAGTCGCCCTTTTTATGCAATGGTAAAATTTTTGAAATCTTGAAGACATCAGGAAAAATACCTTGCATAAAACAGTTATTAACTAAAATTGTAAAAGGTTCAACGAGAAAGTCTATTGAATTTTTTAAAATTTTGTCATTTAAATTGTAGGCATCCATTGTAGAGCTTGGCTTTAAATTATTAATTGTTTCACACACTTCATAAGCCGTTACTTTAAATAAAAAAAAATTGCAATTTACTTGAGGTACGTATTTTAAGAAATCTGCACTGTTACTTGAAAGGAGAGGAATATTCCTTATTATATTATCTGCTATTGTGCTAAAATAGTTGTTAAAATCATTTACTGTTAATGTCTGACTGGTTTTAGAAATGATTTTTCTATTGCATTCGAAATTTATTAGTTGCCAACTGGCTCTGTTTTTATTTTTAGAATTTAGAAGAAAAGAGTCGTGAGCATTTTTCTTTTTTTGTTGAATAGATTGTTTATAATCTTTTTTCAGGTTTTTATAGATTAACTACTTTGAATGGTCTCTATCCACATCACATATGGTCTTGAGAGCTGACAAAAAATTTCTTTTATTAATTAATTCCTGATCAAACCAATTTACAGGGGATCGATTATTAGAACTGCAATTTTTTAACGGAAAACATTCCACCACTGCATTATCATATGTATTAACTAACCAATGTGCCCTTATATTTACATTACCGGTGTCGAAAATGTCAATCCAGTTTTTACTACTAAGAGAATCCTTGAAATTCTGCAAACCGTTTTCGGTAATAATTATTCTCTGTTTTTTTGGTGAAGTTTTTTTAATTTTTTCTTGAGTTATTAAATATTGTCCTCTATGATCGGACAAACATGGTTCATATACCCCTACATGCAATTTATTAAGTTCAATATCTGTAACAATATTGTCGATACAAGTTGTAGTTGTTTCTGTAACTCTCGTATAATCTGAGATAGTTGGACTTAAACCAAAAGAATTACAAAGATTTAGAAATTGTCTCAAATTTTCAGAATCAATTTTAAAATTAATGTTTATATCACCTACGAGTATAATTTTAAATTTGCATCGTGACAGATCAGTCAAAACCAATTCTAACTTGTTTAGAAAAATATGTCGCTAGCGAAAAATTGTTAATATTAATATTTTTTATATTATTTTCCGACAACCAGTGTTCAGAAATACACAATATATTTATATTGCAGTCTGACAGAAATAAATTAAACTGATCTATTTTATTATCAAGTCCTTGACTATTTATATGAAATAGATTTGTATTGTCCTTAGGTAAAATATTTTTAAAAGAAACCATATCTATCAATCCACAGGTTTGCGCCTTACCGGCAAGTTTTTGTTGAAAGTCTGTTGTCCTCTCCGGTATAAAAAAGGTCTGACACATGAATCTTCAGGCCATACTAATGGCTTTATCTAGGTTCTTCTCATAAATTCGTATTTTAAACGAAGAATACAGTTCAGGATGCTTCGGGACTAATGATTGACAAGATACTTCTGGAAAGTTTCCCTTCAAAAAGTTTTTCATTGTTTCCGCTTCAGTATTGGTGCCACTCTATAGACGTGCAAATCTATTTGTTTTGGAACTCCCTTTATCTTATTTGTTATGGTGTTCTTTCCAACTACAGTTTTATTAGAATTAGAATTTACATTGGAATTGTTTTTTTTGTGTTTGTTTTTCGTATGCACAACCTTTTTCCAATCGTCATCCCGTACCAAAGAAATATGTGCCTCTCCAGTATTGCTATTTGAAGGTCCGTCCTGTATATGAATGAATTTATCCATAGCTAGTTTTGCTTGCGTTTCTAATAAGCCAGCGGATAAGGTTTTATCGTTTATTATTTGGGAATTCTCTTTATGTTTATGTTTATCTATGTCACTGTTTACATCTTTTTCTAACAGCATTTGATTTTTTGAGTCGCCAACTTTTTTTTTTGAAACCTCGCTTATTTATACCTGATAAACTGGATTTTAATGAATGATTTTCGTTTAGCAATTCGATTTGTTTATTTTGTTGGAATTACATTCACACCTACCTTAATACTTAGTTATTTCGTTTTAGTATTAAGTTTGTTTATACTTTGTACTTTGTCAATGTTGTAATTCAAAGTAATAAAGTAAAAGTCATTAAAGAAATTGTTATCCATATAAATTTATAACAGGTTATGGGCGAACACGCAAAAGTAGAATATAAAGCTTATTTTGATAAACTTAATGAAAGCAATTATTTTATGTGGAAATATAAAATGGAGATGTTGCTGATTAAAGAAAATCTGTGGATGTGTATTGAAAGACCAAATCTAAGCGAAGAAAATAAACAAAAGGATGATCAGGCGAGAGCACTTATTTCATTGTCCATAGAAGATAATCAAATTAATTTAGTACGAAACGCTAAAACCTCAAAAGAAGCATGGATGATGTTAAAAAATTACCATGAGAAAAGTTGCTTAAGTAATAAAGTAACCCTAATGCGTAATATTTGTTCTTTGAAGCTTGAAGAAGGAGGTGATGTTATTAAGCACATAAATAATTTAAACATAATGTTTCAAAAATTACGTGACTTGGGAGAAGAACAAATGTCTGATAATTGGAATATTGCAATGTTATTTAGCAGTTTACCTAGAAGCTATGAGTCTCTTATTATTGCTTTAGAGGCAAGATCAGAAGACGAATTGACATTAAGTTTGGTTCAAAATAAAATAATAGATACATACAAACGCCAAAGAGAAAATATGGACGCAGAATTCAATAATACTGAGACACTTCTCAAAACAAATACAGCTTCGACGTCAAAAATTGATAATTATGATTCAGTATATTGTTTCTTTTGTAAAAAATTGGGTCATCTAAAGCGAAACTGTGTAAAATATTTACAATGGAAATTAAAGAATGATGGAAAAGAAGCGATTAAAACAGCTAAAGAACATGAAACAGAATACTTATTTAACATGGGATCGGAAAAGAATGAATGGATTGTTGATTCAGGAGCCACTTCGCATAGTTGTTCTGATAAAAATCAGTTTTTAAATTTTAAAATAAATAAAAGAGAAAAAGTAATTTTAGCAAATGAAAGTGAAATATGGTCAGAAGGAAGAGGTGATGTATTGCTTAAGTTTAAAGACAGTTCCAGACAGACAAAGTCGGCCACAGTTACAAATGTTATGTATATACCTAAATCTGAAGGAAATATTTTATCTGTGAAGAAATTAATTGACAATAACTTTACCATAGTATTTGATAAAAAAGGAAGCTTTATAAAAAAGGATGATATGGAAGTTGCTTTATTAGATGGAAGTAGTGGCTTATTTAAATTAGTTCAGGAAGAAAAAATTTGCGTTAATAAAACACATGAAAGAGACTGCTATCACTATTGGCATAAAGTGTTTGGTCATCGAGATTACGAGGTAGTAAAAAATTTAACGAAAAATAATTTACTAACAGGTATAACTATCAATGACTGTTGCATTAAAGAGGATTGCACTGTTTGTCTTGAAGGAAAAATGACGCGATTACCATTTAGATCAAATCATAAAATAAGTGAGAGTATTCTTGATTTAATATATACTGATATTTGTGGTCCTATGCAGAATGAATCTTTTAGTGGAAAGAGATATATTTTAACATTTATTGATGATTTTAGTCGTTATACCGTAATATATTTATTAAAATACAAATCTGAGGTTTTTGAAAAGCTAAAGGAGTACATTGCCATGGTTGAAACTAAATTTGGAAAGAAACCTAAAGTAATACGTTCTGATAGAGGAGGAGAATATACGAGCGAAAACATGAAGAAATACTTAAAATCATTAGGTATAATGCCTCAGTACACTGCACCATATAGCCCTCAACAGAATGGAGTAGCTGAAAGAAAAAATAGAACCCTTATTGAAATGGCACGATGTATGATTATTGAAGCAAGTTTAAATTTAACGTTTTGGGCAGAAGCTGTTATGACGGCAAATTTCATTTAAAATCGCTTGCCATCCAAGCCAATTATAAAAACTCCATACGAATTATGGAATGGTAAGCCACCAAATGTTTCAAATTTTCAAATCTTTGGATGTAAAGTTATGTTTCATATACCAGATCAAAAGAGAAAAAAAACTTGATAAAAAGGCATCAATAATGATTTTTATGGGTTATGACGAACAGTCAAATGCGTACAGATGTTATGACAGTGTTAATAAACGCATTTATGTATCACGGGACGTTAAATTTATATCTATTTCTGAAGAAAAACTAGGAAAAGATTGCGTGGAAGTTGATTTTAATAATTTTGTAGATAAACCTGAACTGAAGGAAATTACGTCAAGAAAACGAAGATAATAGAAATAAAGATGAATTAAGCAAAGCAAACAGAAACAATGAAAACGAAATCGAAGAAAATAGAAATAAAGATGAATTAAGCAAAGCAAACAGAAACAATGAAAACCAACCTATTGCAATTCGAAAATCAAACAGAATCAAAAGAATTCCAAAGAGATTTCCAGAAAAAATTAATATTACCCAGGTAAAAGAACCTACTACTTTTAATGAAGCTATTTTGTCTACAAATAAAGAAAATTGGCTTACTGCAATGAATAGTGAAATGGAATCATTAAAGAAAAACAAAACTTGGAATTTAGTAGAGTTGCCCAAGGGAAGAAAACCAGTGGGATGTAAATGGGTATATAAAATTAAAACAAATGAGTATGATGAAATTGTACGGTATAAGGCTCGCCTTGTAGCTCAAGGTTTTTCCCAAAAATTTGGAATAGATTATGATCTTGTTTTTGCACCTGTAGTAAAACAAACTACATTTAGATTGTTACTTTCTATAGCAGCAAAAGAAAACATGATTATTATGCAATTCGATGTTAAAACAGCTTTCCTTAATGGAGACTTGGAAGAAATTATATATATGAAGCAACCACAAGGATATGAAGAAATAGGAAAAGAAGATTATGTTTGCGAATTAAAAAAGAGTATCTATGGACTTAAACAGGCTGCAAGAGTCTGGAATCAAACTATACATCTGGTACTAATTTCAAATGGGTATAGTCAGAGTAATGCAGATCCTTGTTTATACAGTAAGGAAGAAAATGGTATATGGTGTTATATTTTGGTTTATGTGGATGACTTCTTAGTTGCAAGCAAGTCGAAAAATTTTATACAACAGGTTGAATGTATTTTAAAAAGAGAATTCGAAATTGAATCATTGGGCGAAATAAGTAAGTACTTGGGACTAAAAGTAGATAAAGATTTATATGGAAATTATGAAATAAGTCAAAGTATTTATATAGAAAAGATATTAAATGAGTTTGGTTTAGCAGATGCTAAAAGCTCAAAATATCCTTTAGAACCTGGTTACGGAAAAACAAATTTAAATTCATCAATGTTAACAAATAATACAGAATACCAAAAACTTCTTGGATGTTTGCTTTATTTGTCCATAAACACTAGACCGGATATTTCTGCAGCAGTATGTATACTTGCACAAAAAACTTCTAGTCCAACTACAGAGGATTGGATTGAACTTAAACGAATAGCGAGGTATTTAAAAGGAACTATGCAATTTAAACTTAAGTTGAGTTCAATAGAAGTAGAAACTCCTTCATTGGTTGGTTGGGCAGATGCTAATTGGGCAGAAGATCAGAATGGAAGGAAATCCAATACTGGTTATTTATTTAAATTATTTGGAGGATTAATATCTTGGACTAGCAGAAAACAAAGGTGTGTTGCCTTATCTAGTACAGAAGCGGAATTTATTGCACTCTCGGAAGCTTGTCAAGAAGTAGCATGGTTAACAAGTCTATTAAAGGATTTTAACTGTTCTATCGATTTACCTATATCTATTTACGAGGATAACCAGAGTTGCCTTAAGTTTATTAATTCGGAAAAAGTCAGTAACAGATCAAAACATATTGACACAAAGATTTATTTTGTTAAAGATTTTATTGATAAAGGACTTGTAAAAACATGCTACTGTCCAACTGATATAATGATAGCGGACATCTTTACAAAAGCTTTACATTTAAAAAGGTTTCAAACAATTCGTGAAAATTTAGGTTTGTGTGAATGAGGGGGGGTGTTGGAATTACATTCACACCTACCTTAATACTTAGTTATTTCGTTTTAGTATTAAGTTTGTTTATACTTTGTACTTTGTCAATGTTGTAATTCAAAGTAATAAAGTAAAAGTCATTAAAGAAATTGTTATCCATATAAATTTATAACATATTTAATATATCAATTTTGTCATACAGTTCTTTAATTAAAATATCTTTTTGTTGGATTATATAATTAAACCCATAGTCTACCTTGTTTCTGCCTTTAGATGAATTGTCCTCTACATCAGAGAAGTCGTCTGCATCGTGAGTTTGTTCACCACAACACACTATTTCTTCATTATTGAGTATAACTACAGTATAACTACATTTTTTATACGTTTAACACAACTATGGTGACTTACAGTGCCACATTCAACACACTTTAGTCCAGTTAATGCAACTGTTTTGCATTTTTTACAAGACTTTTGAGGAGCGACACTATCATGTGTCTTACCAGTCGGCGCCATCTTTCCCATATAAAGCTGATGAAGACACGGTAGCAGTGCAGCAAGATGATTTGACCGTTGGTGATTTTGTTATAGTGAACTATATGGACGACTATTACCCCGGATCAATAAAAGGCATAAAAGACAGACATAAGTACCTAATAAGTGCCATGTCCAAAGCGGCAGACAAGTAGTGGAAATGGCCTAAAGTAAAAGACGAAATTGAATACGATTTTGACGAAATAATTAAAAAAATTAAACCGCCATTAGAAGTCAATAAGAGAGGCCTTTTCTCAGTGGAAGAAATGAACGAATATGTTTCGGTGGTCGTTAATTGGTAAAATAAGGTTTTATGTTAAGTTCCCTTGATTTTAAATTCTTTCTTCTGATTGTTCAATAATAAATTTTAAAAACTTTTTAGTTTTTTCGTATAAACCGTTTAGAGTTAAGTATATTTAGTTTTTTATTAAATAATAAAGCCGAATTTGTATTTTTTTGAAAATCAAATTTTTCAGAAACTCTCCAGTTCTTAAATTTTAAATTTTTTTTCTTCAAGTAGGTAATCATGTTTTATAAACTTCTAGGAAATTTTATAATTCAATCTTTGGAAGATTGCCCTTACTTAATAAGTAAGTACTTACTCCTTTGAGTAACCTAAACAATATTTCACTTTAAATCAGGGAGTGTCAGAACAACGTTCAATGAATGACGGATTTAGAGCCACTGTCTGAGTTATGGTCTTAAGGGTGTCGAATTTTCAGACCATGGAGACTAGACAAGGAGTACGCACTCGACCGGGGAAATTGCCAAAATCTGTCCACGGTATCCTACATATTAGGTTTACTTTTTTCACCACTAGTGTCGCTAGTTTTCCTTTTGTACCGGTATGAATATAGACAATTATATAATCGTAAATTATTATAATGGTTTTTATTATTTATATCTGATAGATCGAACTATTTTTTTCATTGTGTAAATAAATTAATAATGAAATAATTAAAAATTATTTATTTTATTTCAAACTACGCCCTCATTGGTTGCCATTTTGGTACAAATGGAACACCAGCGCCCTCTTATTTTGATAGCCCTATTTGCATACATGGAGT